>JAANSK020248986.1:0-13461 GCA_011763485.2 Isoetes engelmannii
TAACGGACCCCTACATGAACTACATTTTACATAATGTGAGGGCACTTTTTTTAGACACCCTAGCATTCTTTTACCCAATGGAGTTCAAGACATATGCGTTTTCGGCTTATTGTGGTGTCTCTTAAAAAAAGAAACTCCAGTATTATATCCGGGATTTTATCCCGAGGCGTGTCCATGTCGTACAACAATATTTATACCTCCATAGTATGTTATCAGTGTGGATCCGAGCAATTGCACGCACTCGTATGAGCTCACATTGCTTGATGTTTGAACAAGGACGATGGTTGAACATTCAAGAGGACAAATATAGGAAAGACCTTAGTGAACCAGCCAACATAAGTATGAACAAAATAATAGCAAAAATCATTAAACGGCTCTCGTTGTTGCTGCTTCATTGACTAAAGTGACTCAATGCCTTTATCCTCATCAGATGATGCATCAAATTTATTAATAAGCTCCCTTGAAGGCCAAGTTAATTATCTTTGTTGCAAGCATCACTAAGCATCATATTCAAAGGCTAAAGCTCTTCGATTGTATTCATTTCACATGAACATGTTTCTGCTAGGTGTCATAGTCCGTTTCAACTGGAGTTGGGTACTTAGCTAGACATTAT
Organism: Isoetes engelmannii; assembly: GCA_011763485.2. Taxonomy (NCBI): domain Eukaryota; kingdom Viridiplantae; phylum Streptophyta; class Lycopodiopsida; order Isoetales; family Isoetaceae; genus Isoetes; species Isoetes engelmannii. Next base: position 614 of record JAANSK020248986.1, read on the forward strand.
ACCGGAGTAAAAAGTTTAAAATCTGAAGAGGCAGACAATATCTTAATCATGAATAATTTACATACCAAGACTGGCAATTAGCAGCTAAATTTTCAAAGCTCCATGTAAGGGAAAATTGCAAAGATGCTACACTCCAGTTCGCGTTCAGTTCTAGCGAAGTCTAAAAATGATGGACAACTGCACTTGATTAATGTCCAAGAAGGCAATGACGGAGAAGACAAAAGTACATGAGACAAAGAAAATACCTAGGGTAGCGGTGTAAGCTAGGCAAAACCGTATCTATGCATTCCAGAATTCATCTCCATGAGCTGAGGATAAGGATAAAGAAGCCGGTGTTAAAAAGACAGATAGAAGAAGAAATCACCACTTCAGCTTGAGCAATCGTTGCATGCGCACTCGCCGCCAGCTGCAATCGAGCCCAAAGAGGAATTCGAAAAAGATAAAGGGGCACAAAACAGGGGAAGAGGATCTTCTCCGATCTACGGACAACCAGATCCCCCTCTAATGAAGTTCTCACGCAGATTGATGGCAACCAACCCAACTCCTCACGCTACCTAACGTGGCGAGAGTTTTGTTCTGAACCGTTGAAAAGTCACTCCAAATCTATCTCGGCCCTCCAAACCTAGAAGCCCACCATCGGACCACCAACAAAGGGTTTGCCCTCCGGATGACAAAAAAAAAGGCGTTTTTTCAGGCTAAAAGAATTCCAAAGATACAGTAAGGCAAAAAATTCCAGAAACAAAATTACATTCCGAATCAGAAAATATTGCCGGCAATAAGTTATATGTGACAGGTATGCATCTGTGCATCTTTGCGAGACCATGCCAGCGGGCATGACTCCAACCTCGCAATGTGATTGAAGCAGATAATAAACTAAACGTCTTTTTCTCTTTATAATAGACCGGAAAGCCGGTTGTCAATCAAGCGTCTTTAATTCGGCTTCAACTTTTGCTGGCTACACACACGTTTGTGTTAGTCCTTCTCTGGAGCAAATCCGCATTCAATTCCCAGCTCTCTGCTGACAATTTGCTAGAAGATTCAACAAGAAAGGGGATTCAACTCCAAAAGAACTGCTGATTTTATTCCACCGTTTCTTTGTCACTGTTTTTAAATACATGTTTTGCAACTTGGAGCAACGTGGAGTTGTGCTGGAGAATCGCTAGCTTGTGTTCAGAACAGCTTCCCATCTTACCAGCTAGGATGGGTATTTAGGAGAGGAGTAGAGAGCGAGAACGGGATAGAGGGACAAGATGGAAGTGGAGTAATCTGAGGTAAGTAATTTCCTTGGCATTAAGCTCTGTATTTAGCTCTTTAAGATCATAAGAAGGTGTTGATCATAAGAGTGTTTATCTAGCTCTGTTGAGATCATAAGAAGGTGTTGATTGTAAGCATTAAGACAGATTCAGGCAAGCAGTAAGTTCTATTTTTTGGGGCTGGTTCAGCTCGCCTAAGGCACCTACACTCTGATCCATTTTAGCTAAGGCATCCAGTAGTTCTTTTAGCTTTCACAACTTCCATAGTCCTACTGTTCCTTTCGATACAATGCGAGCCTCGTAAAAGTAGACTATTTAATAGGGTCTTGGAATTGAGAACCGTCTGGAATCATTGTGTGCATTGTAGTACAGATTTCAATTCACAAGCCTGGCTTAAGTGTTTATAGCATTGGTGGAACCAGATATGTTGTATAATCTCACATAGATACCACATAATACCACATTTCTAAGGATGGGACATTTCCTGCTCTAAATGACCACTTATCCTGCACGAGTTGATCTCTTCATAAGAAGACAATATTTGTTGACACATTCTAGCAAGGATGTTTGAAATAACAAAGATTCCCAATGCATTTGCCAGTTGGTCTTTTCTGGCAACGATTGAATCTTATCTTAGGTATGGTATCTAATTGAACATATTTCCAACTATCCTCTCTTGCTTAATATTGTGTGTCCTCCATAGCTCAACAGTTGGCAAGGCCATTATGAGCTACTGCATAAAGGCATATGTTTCCTAGCCTTACATCATTATGTACTATACAAGCAGCAAGTCGTGCTACCAACCCAGAAATATTGGCTTGCAAGCTACTTGTAAGTGCATCTTCTGCCATTTTTAAGCAACCAAAAGAACCTAGAAGCTCAATTATGTTGTTGTAATGAATTAAATTTGATTCTACACCAAATCGATGATCCATATTCATCAAATGGTGATAACCTTCCTCCACTAATTGGACATGACTGCATGCATTATGAACTGCACTAAATGTCGCCGCATTTGGTGCAATGGCGTAATATTGCGTACCTTCAAAGCACTACACACAGCCAAAGTCAAAACAACCATGGAAATCTGGGCATATACAGTTACCATTGCGTTCCATTGATAAATGGTGAGAGTCTTCAATTGACAAAATTGAGGTTGCATGGCATCTTGAAGGTAGTCTTCTGCCTCGCTAAGATAATCTGAAAATGCCGATAATCTGGGCATTGACTAACGAAGTAGTATGATGCATGTCATGTATTATGACTTAATAGCTTCTTATAGTTTTGAGATACTGAAAGGTTTCAGTTTCTAAGCCTGAATGACAAAATGCAGTGATAAAAGCTAGCTTAACATCATTGCATTGCACATCTTGGAAGCATTGCATAGCATATGGAACATCTTCAAGAAGGGCACATGCCACTCTGCAACCAATGCAAACTGCCTTACGCTAAGTGTTGAATCATGCAACATGTTTTGGTAATGTTCAGAAAGATGGCTCCTACTGGTTTTATGCGCTCTTACTGCATGTTTTTAAAATACTTAAGAGGAAGAGTACTCTCACATTACTATGATTATCCAGCAATGATAGAGGCCCATGCAATTACAGCTCATGAATATTTCATGTGCCTCTGCCAGGCCGTGGCATTTCAGATACATATCAACAAGATGCTTCTAATAGTGGAAATGTCTGATCTAAATTCTTGATAGGCTCTATGTGAAACGACTAGGAAAACCTGGAAGTAATTCAAACATATTCTCCTTTGCAACTGGATCCTAATGGCTCTTCATTATAAATCCTAGAACCACAATTACAAACAAAGGTTTAAATATGGCACCTCCTACAACATCTGCTTTAAATTTTCTCTTTCAAGCCTGCACCGTGTGTGGTTTGGTACAGCTTGGTTTGGTGAAGAAGCTATTAATGTAGATACAACTGAGGAAGAGGAACCTTTGCATGCCACATTTTCAAGTATGTGAACTTGTGTTTAAGTATAACACATCCAGAAATGTTGGTGGTTCTAAAAAATGCAGCCTTGCATCAACGACTATCTCTACATAGGTCCTGACATCTATTCAGCTAGAGACAGAGGAAAGCAACCATAATGTTCCATCTTAACAAACCATTGGCTGTTTGAAGGGTCACTAGAATTACTGACAAAGGAGCAAGGGTCATTGGTCAGATACTTAAGTTGTCAGACTCAAGTGATCTATTTCCAATTGAAATGTTTTCTGAAATACACAACCCATAACCTCTTATGCAATCTAACAGTTAAACATAGGCTTCCCTTGTGATTCCACGTTGTTCCTCCAGTTTTCTAAAGTAACACATGTCGCCATAAACTCCCAGGGATCTTGGCCTGGGAATAGTAAAATCGTTGATAGAAAGAGAATGCCACATCAAAAATTTGGTGCCAGTAATGGAAAGCAAAATCAGAGTCTTTTGTTGTGGTGAGGCTCTTCTGTTCATCCATCTATGAACTGCCAGGACAATGGAATCTGGGCTTAATTGCACACCTTATTTGCTACTGTCTGCCACGCCATGTTTGGGATGCAAGATTGCATTTGAAGTTATGATCTCAATTGCAACAACTGGTTGTACATAGGATATGTCACTTGCTCTTTGCTTACCACCCAGTGGCCAAAGAATCTCTTAACTAGGCTCCTCTTGCTGTTGTTGGAGAAGTTCTAATGCTGGTGAAATAATTGTTAAGCACAAGAAAATGGATAGAGAATGCCACATGAGAAATTTGGTGCCAGTAATGGAATGCAAAAATCAGAGATTTTTGTTGTGGTGAGGCTCTCCTGTTCATCCACCTACGAACACTGTCAGGACAGTGGAATTTGAGCCTAATTGCACATCTAATTTGCTATGGTCTGCCACACAATATTTGGGAAGCCAGGTTGTATTTCGAGAATTGATCTCAATTGCAACAACTGGTTGTACATAGGATATGTCACCTATGTCACTTGCTATTTGCTGACCAGTAGACAATGAATCTGTTAACTATGCTCCTCTTGCTATTGTTGGAGAAGTTCTAATACTAGTAAGCACAAGAAAATGGTTTAGAGGACCCGTAACGATTATTATTTATACAAAAACAAAAACATTTATTGAATGACTAATAATTTATCCTTAAAAGACTTAAAATATACGGAGAATGCTTTTTCCACGGAAAATTTATAGATTCCCTCCCATTTTTAATCATATAAAGACTTCGAATTTACACTTTTAAATATCTACCTAATTTTGTAGCAAGAAGAAAATAGCACATAAAATTTGTCTAGTGCTCTTAGTTGTAGGTGCTAAGTGAACATCTTAATTACCATTTTCATTTAATGGGATTTCGTATTATATAAAGAAGATAAGAAGTAAATTCCATTACACAAGGCAGCTAATGCTTTATTCCTAATGCTATTGAGATGCTTCATCATGTACAGTCTTCCAGATAAAAATATTGCAAGTTTCTATGCAAACATGCTGTTGACTAGTTCTCTTCAATGATGTGCTGCAGCAGCAGTTAGAATACAGGGGTCTTTTCTTGAGCAAGACTTATTTTTGGAAACATTAGATAGATACTATGCAAATTCTGACCAACAAAAAAGTCATCAAGAAGGGTTGATAGAATCAACAATGTGAGAAGCAGCTACCGCGTAGTCAGGTACGTTGATAGAATTAACAAACTGAGAAACAGGTACCGGAAAAGCAGCTGCAAGTGCATCTGCATTGGCTACTACTACTGGACTGTTGATCATATAGCTGTAGCTCAACATTGTAACTGTCTGGACCTGCACGGTAGACTTGCCGCTACTGCGCGTTTCCATGTAAACGCTGCTCCAAAATACGGTTCCCACTGGATAAGGTTGACCAACGGCATCTCCATTGATTCGATACACACTGTACAGAGTCTTGGCCACCTTGTCTGCAGATGAAGCCTGGATCATATTTGTAACATCTGCAGCCACCTCCTTGGCATTTGATGCACCCATCATGGACTCAACTTTCTCAATGAAATCAGAAATTGCCTTGAGCACAGGGGCGCAGTCGAAGGAGTCGTTCTCGTAGGAGTCAGTCACAGTTTTCACAAGGGGCATGTAGGCAGCATAAGTTCTATCAAGCTCCGCCAAAAACAAGGAGAAATAGATGGCTTCCAGCAGGGGAGGAGTGATGGGCGAGTTGGGCACGTAGCCGACCGTCGCCATAGCTGTGCTGAAGAATGTAGAAATGACATTCTCATGGTATCTCTCGTCGGAGAATATTGTGGAATTTGGTGGAGGAGGATAGCCGGACTTGATGGTGCCATTACTAACGGCAAGAGTACTGGAAGTATTCTGGGTAGAAACCGGCTCAAGGAAAGGCTCGGCGGTTGAAAGCTTGGATTCAATAGGCGGTTGCTTGGCAGGCGCACGCTCAAACAATTCCTTGTTAGATCGTGCTTGCTCTGGAGTCAACAGGAGAGAAGCCATTTGCAAATCGCTCAAACGAAACTATGAGACTTGGTGAACGCCTGGGCTCTTCATAAACGAATTCTCGCCTGGGTGTCCTTTGATAACAGTGGTCCATCCTCTTAGACAAGTGTGTTCTTACACAAGTGTGGTCCATCCTCTTTTTTAGAAAGTGGTCCAATCCTCTACTTCAGACCGTGGCTCCATAGCTTCCTACGGTACTCTGTGGCACCGACTACCGAGTACAGAGATTCCCTCTGATCCATAGTTGGCAGATAACGTGTTAGCCCGTATTCATAACTCATTTCCTGTTCATTTCCTTGAAGTACTATACTATAGTGGAATGGATCTAAATTGATTCCAAAGCTTCAATACTTGGATAAGAACAAAAGTACTATACTATAGTGGAATGGGGTGAAGATATACTTACCCTAGTTTCAGTGATTCTTTCGCGGTTAATCCATCCCACAGAATCACCAAGCCCTTGCGAACGGGATCCGTTTCACAGGCCCCGTTTTCACACTGAGATCCCTTCCGACGGAATCACCATGGACGAATACTTCCGGAAGGAATCACCTCCCAAAATATCCCGCCGGACGGAATCACCAATAGATTCCTTTCGGTGGAATCACCACCGACGAATACTTCTCCATGGAATCACCGTCCGAAATATACTGCGCGGTAGAATATCCCAACAAGATTATCCCTTCCAATGGAATCACCGTCCAGCATATTTTAATAATATTCCACTGATTTCAAATTTTTTTGAGTAATGGGGTACTAGTTTTGTGAAAGGGCTTGTGGGCGGCTATGGTTGAAAAGAGGGGCCGGATGCCTTGGAGGCGCTCTGCTGGATGCCGGAGGAGACGCCCTGCCGGAAGCTTGAAGATGCTCTGGAAGCTTGAATAGGTCGCTGAGGTCGCTGCTGCAGCACAAGGTCTTAAATCCGTCATTTTTTTGTCCTAATCCTGTGTTACTAATCCGTTATTTTGCTTCTTCATTCAGTATGGCAGGGGAACGAAAGCGCAAGCGTGGCCATGGCCGACTCCATGGCTTCAGGATTTAACCCATCGGTTGTTTTTCTCCTGTGTTTTTCAATGTTCTAGGTTTTTTCTGGTCCAGTTTTGTCGATCACGAATTCCATTATCAACAGTGGAATCAGCAGAGCAAAAAATAAAAAAAGACAAGGGGGGCTGATGCAGCAACAGAGGATGCCATGACTCCCGTTAATGCTGGAGGAGGTACCCATGTTTTGTCTGCCCCCAGGATCTGCCACGGCGTTCTGGTGATAGAACGATGCTATTCCTTTTCCTTGTGATAATGCTGTGGTAGCAGCTAAAATAATGTTGTGCTGCTCAAATTTCTGCAGCTAAAGATTATTTCATTCCGGCCCCAAAATGCAAAACCCAGAAACAATTTCTGCTCAGGAGCGAAGTAGAAGAAGAGCGCGGATATGGGGCTAAATCTGAGCTGATTTCTTGGACAGTAAGCTGCATCTGTTTCAGCCCATCTGTTTCTGCATCGTCTAAAGATGAACAACTAGACGAGCTTCCTTTTTATTAGTGCAATCCATCGCCTCCATAAATAGAGACGGATTTGTTTTCTGGTGATAGCCAAAGTTTATCCTCTGCAGCAATGGGGACGGATTTGTTCTGCATCAATGGGTAGCCCAAGAAGCAGCTCTCCTCCGACGCCCCGCGGATCCTCCGGGACACTTGTTCTGTGTTTTTTTTTTTTTTTTTTTTTTTTTCCTTGTTATGATTCTATTGACTTTGTATTGAGCTTTCTCTATGCTCTCTATGTTTGTGGTAAGGCTCTGGTGAGGCCGATCTGGCCTGGAGGTTCGAATCCTCCAGCCCTGAAAAGAACAAGGAACAGGGTACATGCAATGGATCAAGGCAATGGATCAATGTATGCAGAGTTTTTTAGGCATTTAGGCAATGGATCAATGCATGCAGAGTTTTTTTTGCCATTAATTTGGCATTTTTTTCTTCATGTCTTGGTATTTTTTGCTCCATTCTTCTGCCTGGATTGCTCCACTGCCAATTTTTCTTCCCTGGATTGTTCCATTGCCAATTTTTCTTCCCTGTAGGCAGATCTGCCATGGCCAAAGAATTGCCCAAAGCAATTTGAAATTACACGTTGATTCTACGGGGCAGGATATTTTGAACATGGTGATTCCACGGCGCAGGATATTTTGAACCTGGTGATTCCACGGGAAAGGATAGTTGGAACAGTGATACCGTCCGGAGGGATATCTCTATTAGGATATTCCACGGGGTAGAATATGTCGGATGGTGATTCTACCGGGTGGGATACCACATTTGTGATTCCGCCAGGAGGAATCGTGCACGGTGATTCCGCCGGAAGGGATCTTAGCTTGGTGATTCTATCCCGTGGTAAACTTTGGACGGCCAGGATCTGCCGCGGGGACGGCCATGATCTAAAACGGGGCAGGCAGAACGGAATCCGTTCAAGAGGGGGTGGTGATTCTGCGGGAAGGTAGGATTTGCAGCGGAATCACTGAAACTAGGATAAGAATATCTTCACCCGTGGAAAGTACTCCATGAATTTCCTTGGAGTTTATTTCTGACCATTGATCTGGCATAATAGAAAGTGTAGGTAACTAAGAAGCTGTTGCACATGCCAAGTTGTTTATTTGCAACTACTCTCTCAACATTTAGGCATACACTTCCATACTGGAAACTAAATCGAAATAGCATTTAATACAAAATACCTTTGTAAAGTGAAGAATACATGTGTAACATGTCAAGCAGAAGTACTTTATCAGAAAACTAGAAAACTAGTAATGGTGCTCAGTGTTGCTGGGCATAAGTTGGGAGCCTGTAAATATTTTGGCTGCAATGAGATAAGCATGCAGTAATAACAGTGGCCAGCATAGTTAGGTTTCACTTGGAAACTTGTAGATGATACACATCACGCACCGACTACACCGCACACACCTAAAACTCCAATGAACCTAAACCTTAAGCCTAGCATGAGATCTTGGTCGTCGGGTTGCAGTATCAAATATCAACCGTTGAATCACTTTAGTTGAGCACACATGCAACCTAGAACTTTATATAATACTAATAACGGTGCCCAGTGTTGCTGGGCATAAGTTCGGTGCCTGTAAATATTTTGGCACTTTGTGATATGGCCCATTTTATTTGATCTGTTTGGATCTTACAGTCAATGCATTGCTGGGCAATTGTTGGAAATGTAAGGTTAGATTATGCTTCATGTTTTGTCTCATTTCTGTAAGTTTAGGTTATGCTTCACATTTGCGTTCAATTGTGTGTTAGCCCTGCCTTTTCATGCATGAGCAAGAGCTTCGGGCTCTTGTGGTGTTGAAGGTATAAACACACACTGGCATGTATAGTTGTAGAGATACAAAAAAAAGAGCATTCTCCAGGTAATGTTAATTTCTACGAACATCCAATTTTTTACATAACCAAATCTGTGCATATCATCCTTACTCTTACTTCCATTTTTTTTTAATTTGGTTGGCAACATGCTCACAAAGCAGAAAACCTGCAAAGGGAAGCATTGCAAATTGTACATGAAAGAGAAGCTCCAAGATGAAAGAGAAGCTCAATGATTGAAGGATTTGCAAACGTCAACATTACAAATGTTATTTAAAAGAGAAGCACAAATCTTCTTCCACTGCTCTTTAGCTGTAAGCATTTATTTTGCAATGTGGTTTTTGATCATTTATTTTGATGTTGAACATTGCTAAGCTTAGCATTGCTTAAGTTTTTTCTAATATACTAACATTCGATTAATGGCATCTTGATGGAGTATTTTTTCCAAAGATTTTTCAATCAATCCTGTAGACAAAAATATGCATTTGTGTGGTTGATGTTCTAGGGAATTAGAAATGCCTTTTAAGCCACTGCAAGAAGATATTTTCTCATGGAAAATATAATTGTGATCTGCAACCAAAAATTTTCGTAAATTAATTCATACACAAAATGAAATAATCTTATAGCTCTTGTATTGTAGATCTTATGCATTCTTTGGCTGCAAATATTCAAATATGCGTATCAGATTGTTGTCTGCTCTATCATTTGAGCTGCATGTCCAAATTATGCCACAGACATGATAAAAGGCTAAGTTGGCTTCTCCTTCATTAAAATTGTATATGGGCTGCATGTCCAAATTACACCACAGACATGACAAAAACTAAGATGGCTTCTCCTTCATAGAAGCTGTATGATAAAGCTAGAAACTTTTTTTCCAATGCTTCCTTTGCTCGTGCTGTCACCATCCACATAATAGTAAAGGTATCTAATGTCCAGATTCCTTTATATATATAATGGCATCTCATGAATGGCACAGGAAAAGATCGGCATGCAGATCTGAACACCGTGCTTCAATTTGTTTAGCCTCCACAAATACTATAAAAGGTTTGCTAATAAAATCTATCTTTTTTTTATTGAAGGTAGGAATAAAATCTATCTTCTCAACAATTTCAATATTAATTCACCTTCAGTGTCTGCAACACAGATGCACCATGAACAACTCATAAAATTGTTTTCATTAATAGCATTAAATAGCATGTTAGAAGCAGAACATTACCTGAGGGACGGAAAGGTGCAAACAAAATTTATTCATCATAGTGCTGTAACATTAACATGAAGCCATCTTCTTCAGGCCAAGTGTCAAAATGTACCTGTGGTATTATCTCTTCAGTAAAAGAGGGGCATAGCAGTTTCAGAAAATTTCTTTGCCATGACTTATAAGATCAATTATCACAGACGAACCTATTATATGGCTGGGCCATGTGAACAGGCAACATGATTCTCCCTGTCTTTATTCCTGATAATGCAGATTGAAAAAACACAAAGATTTAAACACCTATAGTTTGCAAGCCAGATTAGTTGGTGTAGCAAAATCACTGTACATGTGAGACCAAATGGGCCACCATAGCCATGCTCCTACCTTCTCGAAAAGATAATGCCATTGAAAATTCATTGTGATGCTTGAAAAGAAAAACACAGTATGGACACGGTGGATCTTTCTTGCTTTTCCAATAGGGCACAATTCGGTGGCTTCTCAGATTGGCACTGTACCCTGCAAAAAAAAAAAGAAAACCACTGATAACCATAAAACATGAACTTCGATTTAGAGTGTTGCCAGGCGACTTGGAAGCCCCCTCTGCACAACTACATCTGCATGCATAAATATTTCTCCTGATATATCATTTCTAAAGCACGGATTTCCCATTGTTTCTAATAAGTCATTGAGTGTCTTTTCCAATTCATGAAGTAGCTCTGATATAACGTATGGTTTTTCATCAATGCAAAGAGCTAGCTTCTGATCTGGCCATCTCCAATCTGTATAATCTACAACTTGAAGGAACAATTCCTGCAGTATCTTAAGAATGTTAGGAAGTCTCTACTAACAAAAACGTAAGACATTCAAATTGAGCTTTGCCTTGAGGCTTCTTCAACACTTGACCAGTCTCTTCCTCCCTAAATCCAAACCCTTTCATTTGTAAAGAGCATACAACATCTGCAGTAGAGGCGAGCTCCAGTATCTGCAACATAAATATATGTGAACCAAGCTGAGCGATCTAAACGCAATCACACTCCCTTAAGAATCAAAGCAATCAATATGAACTATTAACCGTAGAAAACTGAGGACAAAAACATAACATATAAGAAACTACATCGTTCTAGTCTGAGCTTCAAGTATTCGGTTCTCCCCACGGGATAGATGTCCATCTAGCGCATTGCCACCAAACCCTAAAAATGACCCGAACCGTCTGATCTTGGCCTGAAAGATCTGCGCCGTCCGATCTAGCGTTTGATCCACGGACAGACTTACGGTATAATATTATAATATAGGAAGATACGGTGCCAAACGTTGCTGGGCATTGGTTGGAGACCTGTAAATGTTAACCGAATTTCAAGTGCTCAAATGTATTAGCATCTAATACGCCTCTAAGTTGTACATAGAACCCCATGGACAATAACACAACTTGATCCTCAACTTGATCTACCCAGCTTTGCAGCACCACATGAAGCAGTTGCTTGATCAAAATGGTGGAATCACAACCCATTCAAATTCTTCTAGGAATAAGTTGGGGGCCTATAAATAAATGGAAATGATATCCCAACCTTACATTATTCTGGTCTATACTTCAATTCTTCCAATCTAATAGCATTCTTGCATGGCCAGGTCACGATTTTCCTAGAAATAATGTATGTGTCCTAGCCAGTTCGTATATTGCAACTTAATCTAGACCTATCTATCAAGTTTTTAATGTCACTACATAAGTTGGGAGACGGCAAATATTGTGGCCACAATGAATGTGTTTTTTATTATGTCATGCCTACAACCATATGTGCAATAATGCATCCGTATTTGTTGAGCAAATATTGTATGGGTTGTTTAAAACATATACATGTTGTGATGCATTATGGTGATGGAATTTGTATCAGATTTTGGCATTTAGGTACCAATTTGGATCCGATTTTTTGTATCAGATTCTCGCATTTAGGTATCAAATTTGTATCAGATTTTTTTATATCATACTTGTATCAGATCTCTCATTTGCTACGTACATCGCAGGCATTTCTGGCTCGTGAAGGTTGGAGAAGTTTGTAGAACAGAAAGGTTTGATTGTGAAACTCTGAATGGGACGAAGAAGACCATTCTGTCAAAACAGGTCCACTATAGTTGCTCACAAGTTCTTATCTTGCTTCTGTATTAGTTGTTGGAAGGGTCTTTGGAGCAGATGTAAACACTTGAAAAGATTGGGCCTCTATATGTATTCAGAATTGAAGCCTGATACAGTGGTCAAGGGGACATCCATCGACCATGTGCAATATGAAGGGGATAATTAGTGGAAAACAGAGCTTGTAGAGGTTGGTGACAATTTTGTCATCAATGCAGAAGACAACAATGAAGAGAACGTTGATTTTTGGATTGTCAAGTGTCCCGAGCCAAAAACACTATTGCAGATGAAACGGGAGAGTTGCATTGAAACGGGAGCAAAAGGAATATTCCCCAAAGATTCCCCTTTTTTTCAAAAAAAGTAGCAAATTGAGGTAAAAAAAACTAATTTGGACGTAATTTAGTGATTTTGACCCCCCTAAACTAGCCCATACTTTTGCATGAAGAGAGATTTTGGAAAACTGACA
>JAANSK020248997.1:0-13461 GCA_011763485.2 Isoetes engelmannii
AAGGTAACTAAATTCGAATTAATGGGTAGGTGAGGTAAGGTAACTAAATTCGAATTAATGGGTGGTGCCATGGATCACTGGCTAACGGCTAGGTGTGAAGGTCACAAGGATGAATGAATGTAAGGTAATGTGATGGCTAGGTCCCAGGTAACTCCAAATACATGCATTAGTTACAGTTTCTCCGGTGATACTCCAACCACCCCATGACTTTGTTATTCGTAAACGAGTCATGAAAGGGATAACGAACATGCTCCCACAGTTAGATGGCTGGCCGTTCATGGACTAGCTGTACCTACGGTTTTCTCCCCAGGATCAATATTTGCAACGCAATCCATCCAACGATAAACAAATCTTATTTATCTGGAGCATGAAGAAGCTACGACACAACCAAATCCGAACCATGCCAAATATGTCCGAAGAAGAAAAGAAGAGCAAATGTAGCGTGACCGAAAGCAAACTAACCTCTTGGAATCTACTAAATTAGTAAATAGATTCTTACTTATCAAACAAATAACTCAATTTTTTTAAATTTCAATAAGTTGATCGAACAATGTAGTAACTAATAATTGTTATGATTGATTACAGTAAATGAAAGAAATCGAAATTACTTTCAGCCCTCCCTCAATCAAAAAAATGAAATATTTTGCATCCTAGTCAAAATACGGGATTAATATCCCAAGCATATGTATTTCACAAAATATGGCAAATGAGAACGATGAATAAGTCTTATCCAATTGAATCATTAAGGCACTGGATATCCATTAAAATTCCATTGCCCCGAGGTCATGGGTTCAATTATGATCAATTGGCTATGGTAGAGACCTTAAACATGCCATATATAATCATGATGTGATGATGAATAGACTGACGTCCTTGAATAAAAAAAAAATTCTTTATTGAAGAAAATATTGAAGCTTTATCGCATAATAATCCACTGCATTTACTGAGTATTTAATGCATTCTCATTGTTTCAATTGCCATTGTATGATAATCTAAATGCATTTATTTACTTATTGCAATCTAAGGTCCAAATCACCCAAATACTAACCTTAGCCCGCTAAAACATTATTCAAAATTGTGAAAGCAGGAAAAATTAATCCAAAGCAATTTATATCAATCCAAAATCCAAATCAATGGTTCATATACAATTATGTTTTCATCCTTGAATTTCAACGTTTCCCATTTATACCTCCTTATAAATCCATAATGAACGATTAAAATATATCTCATACGTTTTTGAATTTCATTTGCCTACCAATCACTATAACGGTATTGGATGTCGGGCCACCACCCCCACCCTAGACAATTAAGTAACAAATTCAACCAAATAGATAACCTTTACAAAACATGGGTCATGGGTTCAAACCTGGCCAATATCGGTCTAGTAATGGGGACCTTAAAATTCCATTGCCCCGAGGTCACGGGTTCAAGTATGATCAATTGGTCTTGTGGTGGAGACCTTAAAATATACTTCCTTCCTTAAACCTGCTATATGTAATGGATAACCACATGCAAAACAGCTCCTATAGAATCGAAAAGATTGCACTTAGGAGTGCATTGGCTTCCATGTGATATGTAGAATAAAGTGAAGTAAAATGTAATCATGATATGACGATGAATAAACTGACGTTCTTCCAACAAAAAAAAAAAAAAAAAACATGGGTTTGCAAAAACAACAATGACAACTACACCAATGACATGCAATAATATTGAAAAACACATTAAATTTAAACATCCAAAAGCCTAAACTAGTGTCTATTTGCTTGCAAGGATAACATCTACTCTGACAACTACAAGCACTACAAGCAATCCCAAACAAGTGGTCTACTAAACAACTGTGAATGCTTAATTCATGCTTACATCCACATGATTACTTACGCTTAAAATATCCACTATAAATTGCTCCACTATAATTCGCGCAACCAATGGTAAACAAGTAAATTCCTATTTTATAAGGTTAAGACGCGGAATTTCCAAAAAGATGTAATGCCATAACACAAAGGAACAACTTCATTCTCATGCCAAATCTTGATCGAATCTCAAGAAATCCAAGAGTTAGTTGTCGATAGCTGGAGAATCTTCCAACTGGTTTGTGAGTGCAAAGCATGACATATTGAACGTTTTAACGTGGAAATTATGAGGGAACAAGCAATGCAACATCTTAGTCATATTGCATGGCTATTGAATGGTTATCATGCAAGGAAATTAGCTCAAGTTTCATGACTTTCATCTTCTGCTCTTCTAGAAGTAGCAAGAATCTATTGCAAAAAAACTTTGGATTAGATAAATTACCAACTGGCTTTCCCATCATCTAATCTTCCGGTATATATTTTCTCCTTTCAACCTTGCCCAAACTTGCCCTACTGCTAGTTAATTTAATTTCAAGAAGCGAATAGGATGGAGCGATGAGGTTTCCCAATGACAGATTTAGCCAGTCTGTGATTTTTTTTTTGACCAAAACATGTGGACCGTTGGTTTGCAATGGCCTTCTTGTTGACGGCTGCAGATGGGCGAGTGTGGAGGAGGGCGCAGCCGTGTGGTCGCAGCCTCTCTGTTTCTTTTTTTTCCAGGGAAGAAGGTTGCTGTGAATGTGTTGTTCCTGGGGAGAAGCGCTCTGCTACGTGGTGATTTGGGGCTGTGGGTTTCCAATTTCGGCTGCCTCTGAATCGTTGAGACATTGTTGGGCCTGATTTTCTTGCTACGATTCTTCATGGCGTCTCCTGGTGAGTGCTCTGCAGCAGGATGCATGTCTTGTGTGGGTTTTCGTTCACATGGAGGAAATCGTCCTCCCGATACTAGATCACCTGCTGCATCTCTGCCAATTTGCCAAGACAAGCTGCCTTGTGATGCTGGTACAGATCTTTCTGTAGAGACATTGAGTCTGGAGAATGCCGATGCTCTGGAAAATGTGGAGCAGGATATGGTAAGAAGAGAGAAGCGCAGGCAGGGGGAGATAAACCGTTTTATTGTGCTGGACGGGAGAAACATTCTTGTTCATGCGCGCGGTTTCATACTTCGTCGTGGCAGGAAGCAAAGGAGGGTTGCCGTGGGGTATCTGCTCATAAGCATGCTATCCACAGGGCAATTCGTATTCTCATGGACGAAGTGAGCTAGGTTTGAGGGCAGGTTGCATTTTATTCTAGTGTACGCAGTTTGTTTTATCTGGATTATGCCATTGTGAAATTGCAGCTTGTTGTGGTTTTTCTGTAGATACAGCGTGTGGAATGGCATTTGTGAATATATATGAACTCTGAGCCTGTGGTGGGCACATTCAGTTTCTGTGATGCTTCGTAGACAAAAATATGTGTTCTTCTGGACACTTTGCTTCAATGCAAATCTTGGTCCCATGTAATATATGTGTTCTATTTGAGAGTTCTGGCCCCATTTGATTTATGTGTTTTAGTTGAGTGCTTGCTTCTTACATATGTGTTATGTTTGAGCGTTCTGTTCACAATTTGCATGAATACAAAGAATGAGATGCGAACAAGTTGTTGGTCCTAGCACTTGTAGTCAAGTTGTGTTGCCACTTGTAAGCGAACATGGCTTTGCCACTTGTAGGGCTCATCTTTTTTCTTGCAATCTCAATGGTTTATTTGGATGGCCCAAGTTTTTTTCATTTTCATTTTTGGAAAAGAGTGATTAGAGTTGAGTGTGTTATTTTAGAGTTTAGAGTTGGACGGAGCGAGTAGTGACATTTCTTTCCTAAAAACAGCAAAAGTATTTCCTTAAAAATTAAATCTTAGGCAACCTTTTTCTTTGGCACACACAGTAAAATTTTCAGAGAATCCCGTGATGAGCACGAGGGGCAAAAAATTGCATTGGGATTCATCCAACAGATCTGAATCAGATATCGCCTTCATCTGATGCCATCGGATATCGGAATACGAGGAAACCCAGTTCTCTGTTCTGCAGGAGAGTATAATTAGGGTTTCCAAGGCGGATTGAAGCTGCAAACACGACAGATCGGAATGGCGCTTAAAGTTGGCGCCCTCGCTCTGTCAGTAAGTTCCCTGCACCCTTGTCCTCTAACAGATCTGAAAGGTCATTGTTTAATGTAGAAAATGACCTCCTAACATAAACCCTGTTCCCTGTCTTTTCGTTTCTGTTGGATTGTCTCCATCCTGTTTGCTTTTTTCGTCAAAAGTGAACCCTAAACTCTGGAACCCTGCACCTCCCTTTCCTTACCTTCAGACAAATTGACCCCTCACTAAAACGCTCTACTTTTTTTCATTAATGTTGCATATGGAGGAACATGGCGCATTCATATCTGAACTAGAAAACTTGATGTGTGCTTTGCGCTTTTTGCTCTCTGTAATTTGTTATGCATACTCCAGGTTGTTGCAGAATGGGAACAAAGTTGAGTGTTGTACAATTCTGATCTCAAGTAATGTTTCCTCTGTTTTTCGACAGCTCTGATTCCAGATCATTACATAGTTCGTTATCCTTTCTGACTAGATTGGTTATTCCTCCCTTATATGTTTAAATTATAGTAGTTGTGCTACATTCGACATGATCTGGATGATCAGGAGTTTATTATTAATATATCAGGTAAGTGGGGACTAGTTTCACAAACTGATAAGATGTTTGAGTTGGATTAAATATAAAAAGTTCTGTTTAGTATGGGGCGTAGCTGTATATTCTAGTTAAAATGATGCTAATGAAGTCACAGCCAGATATTTATTGGAATAAATATGTCTTAAACTAAACTATAGATTAAATTGTTGGAGTGAAAGATCCAAGAAGCTAGTACTTATACGCCCCAAAATTCTGCCATTGACAGGTACCTTTTGTTGTTCGCTTCAAATGCAAGCTGTAAATTTAGTCTTATTTTAATGAACATAGCCGAGTGCATCATGCTTGCCCTTGTTGCCATGACTGTGACAACTAGTGATATGACAATATGTGAGTGCCAATATTTCTTGCTTTTTCTTTTCTGTAGGTATTCGTGTATACAGCCTACAATTTATAGCTCTATTTGGCCTCTTCTCTGTAAATTCTTCTCTTCCTGTCCTGTACACCGGCCTCTTCTGTTGCTATGTCGTGCTAAGACATGGCCCCTAAAGAATTCAAAAAGCCAGCTTCACACTACTTTATAGCAGGGGCATTATTTGGCACGTTATACTTTTGCAGAAATTACTTAAAGATATTGTTTACTAGATCAAGAGAGCACTCTTTTTGCTGGTTGATATGAACAGATCAGTCTCAATTCATATTTCCAGTTTCCACGGATCTATATTTCTATCCAGTTTCTGGATCTGGGTCGTCTTTGATCTGGATGGGACCATTTTACTTTCAGTGTCTCGATAGATCTGCCACATCTTTGTACCAAAATTTATTTCTGAGTTCTTAAGTTCTGTAAAATCTTGAGTTGGATTGGACATACGTCTAGCTTTAAAGGATCTGCCCCACTATGCAGAACTATCCAAGGATATCTTCCTTACTCAAGACTCCAGCGCTCCTAATTCAGGGGGTATGTTGCCATTGGACTCGATTGATCCTGTACCCATGATCTATATAGATCTGCTTTTCTGGGGTTCTAGGTGGAAACATACCCCTTGTATTAGGATTGTTGGAGGCTTGTCTTCTTCACAAAGACGAATACTTCAATGTTAAGATCTGATCTTGCTGAAAATTTGTTTAAGTGATTATTTCAACAGTTAGCTGGTTCTTGATTGAAGATGTTCTATTCAACACGCCAGAGGTGCCTCGTTTTCCTTTTTGTACATTTTTTTGGTTGGAGTAAGCATCTGTGGCTCAAATGAATCACAAGTGCAAAATTTTGCAAATTTCCTCGTGATTCAACACGCGATCTTCCAAAGATGCACATCCTTGTCGTGCTCAAGCGTGCAAATAGATGCTCACATGCATAGTTCATGGAGGAACACCCTCTTGTGTTTTTGTCTTGATGGGGGACAAACGCATAAGATCAAATATTTTGTTGGACCTTCTTGAGGTATGTAATGATAGATTTATTCTAGGCACTAAATGGAGAGGATACTAGTTTAGAATAGTAGAATTATTATCTTCTTCCTTCCTAGATTGGTACCAGATGGTTTGACCAGGAGTAAATGCTTGGGTCTGTTGGCCAAATTCTAGGGTGAACAAGATATTGCTGAAATTTCGAGTTAGTGCATGGCAGGAATCCTGGTAGCTTCTGATGCATATTTTTATACCAGTTTCCAGTAGGAATGAACATTAGAGATTTTTAAAAAAGCTTTCTAACAGTAATACTATGGTTGCTCTCATTTCCTTGCTTGCTTCCAAAATTAGTACGTTTGTTTTTATTTCCTTTCTTCCTTCCATTCCATATATGGTCTTAAATTACCATAGCTTTAGAAAAACATGGGCAAATGCCATTGGAATGTGCACCATCAGTTTCTTCTTGTTTGGTAATGGTTATGTTTTTACATATGTTGATTGCGCATGCTCACAAGCATCGAGGGATGGTGTTATTAAACATCTTGTACACCAACATGATTTTATCACAAAGTCCCAATAATGCCTATTCAAAATGTGCTGCTGGAAGTTTTATTGTTCTATATCTAAGAGATCAATCACCGGCTCTTAGAGCTGTCCATTAACTATTTTCCTACTGAATGAATGCACCAAGCTATGTGGGGCTTTTCCATTGGGTGCCTCGTGCGTTATTGTATTTGAGTTGCAATATTTATATATTGAATTGTAATTAGTTGAGGTACACCGTGTATGGTTTAACTCATCATTGCTTCCTAGACTTTTATGGGCATGGGTTTATGCATTAATCAGTTTTATTTGCACATTGCGCAATGTTTCTGAGTTTGTAAGAATAATTGCTAGATTTCTATCTCATGTGTTTCCTATCACAAAGCTGCCAATGTTCTTACTCAAGATTGATATAGAATTGAAAGGGGAGGACAAAGCTGCCAATGTTTCTTACTCAAGATTTGGGGTTACCTCCATCTCCCTTGACCTCCTGTTGTATTAATTATTCCTATTAATACAAAGTTTCTTTCGTCCTTCAAACAAAGCTGCCAATGTTCTTACTCAAGATTGATATAGAATCGAAAGGGGAGGTTTTACGTGGACCAAAAATGCGGCCTCGAGGCAAAATTCGCCAGGTCTTGATCTAGCAAAAGGTCTTGATCAAACAAAATGGATGGTGGATCAAACAAAATGGATGGTGGAGAAAAGTACGCATTCCACCCCCACCCCCTTTTTGGGTTGCCCAAAGGGCAATCCTAGGGATAGAAGCGAGGAAACAAGAATATTTGTAGAGTATCTTAAATAGACGGTGGAGATTTGTAGAGAAGCTGGAATGTGTACAAAATATGCTGTATAGATGTACACAAATAAGAGAAAAAAAAAATTACATTAACTCCACATAGGGGAGGGTGTCATTGGCTGCTCACTTAAGGGCATAAAGGGAATGGCATCCATGTATATATATATATTTTAAATGCTATATGCATGCTACATGGCAGCGTGCCCACCGAGATAACCTACATTGCAAGGCTAATAACATGCCAAGTAGGTAATGCCACCTCAAGTTATAAGGTGTCAAAAAGGTGGGGGTAGTGATACCACCAGGGCTCAGGTGGCAACCTCCTAGGATACCAGGCAGCCCATTGAAAGCTACAATGGCAAAATTGAAGAGAACCAGTTTTTTTTTTTAAACAGCAATCATGATCAAAATTTGTTAAAAAATCTTGTATTGAAGTAAAATCACAAAGTTCCTCCTGTTATACATCTCAACCAGAGAAAACACAATCTCAGGTTGTACAACAAAAATAGCCAAATTGTCAAACAAGATTGGAAAAGTATAAAAACTGTAAAAACAAGATGTATATCCCATTGATTGGGTTGAAGAGCAACTACAGGGCCACTCCTACAAGGAGACAATAGCATCATAGCCTGCACACACATCCCAGACATTACTTGGAGTGCCAAACAAAAAATAGAAATGCAATAAGTACCTTATATTACCTTCATATATTACTGCACCATTTTTCCAACACCATTTTTCTGAGTTTGGCTCCTTGAGCAGCCTATTCAAAATATTTGACTCTTAACATCAGAATAAAAGATAAGATGAGTTACTAACCTTAGCACAGATCTGATAAAATTCAATCGATTTTGACATCTGCTGATTTAAGCTCTGAAACCAAGCAACCTCATGCTCATAATATTTTCTTCCTCCTTTTGAGAATGTGGCCCATGAGATGATATCCTTGCTTCCTTGCACCACCATGTTAAATCAACACTTCATTAAGTTGGATATAAGAAAAGTTGGCATCAAATTGCAGTAAATTCGTTACTTAATCATGAAGTTCGCTACACTTTGAGTCACTTATTTATAATCTGGCCAATATCTGTTGCAAAATGTCTATGCTAAATCAAGTATCACAAATATATAACCTTCTTATATTTTACATCTACCAAGAGGCGGATTCCACAAAATTGGTCTGGTCCGTGCATCAATCAAGCTTAGTATTTTGGTTTGCATGTCTATATGCTCCACTAACTGTTAAAAGGTGAGGATAAACCCATATAATTGCAACACTGAAAAGAACTGGCAAGCTTTTAAATGGGATATCTTCTTCTTTACCTTCACATGCTTCAAGAACTGTTAAAAATAGATTAAAGGAAACAATCACAATAAATTCGTTCTAATTCAGTTGCAAGCCCTATCAGATACATGGGAGAAAGCAATAAGTAGAACCGTTGCAAGCTCTGTTGTGTAGATTTCAGGTATGTATATTCAGGCAAACATCTCAGACTCCAGGATTTTACAAGCAGGATATCTCCGCCATTCAGAATAGAATGATCCCTTACCGGTTGTGGCAGACTTTCAAAGCTAACCATCAATGGTCACTTGTAAAGCCTCTGTGGTCAGTTGTGAAGCCCAAATAGAAATCGTAAAAAGTTCGGTCTGCCGTTTTGAAATCCACAAATAGGTTTTCTGTGTCCGCAAATGGGCACGGCGCCATCGATGGCGACCCTCCCCTACTTGCTACATTGAGTATCATTGGGATGTTCGTTGAAGAGCAGATTGCATGGCTGCAGACTTGGCCTCGGAATTCCTCCTGCCTGTGTCCACCATTTATGCAGCAATCCGACCCCAGACATGTCTATGGCATGCAGGTATTCTTTGTGTACGCTGAGCATTGCCAGTTCGCTAGGAAGCTTGTCTTCCTCTAATTGCCTTTAAAAAGTAGAGTGCTGATTCTACTAGCATGCCAATTCGCAGGGCTTGTATTATTCCTGCTCTGTTTTTCCTTTCTTTATTGTTGAGGCCTGCATTCTTCTAGAAAAGTGATGCTTAACTGAGGAGTGTTTGGAAGCCATACTTGGCATAGAATGAAACGTCTTTAGGAATGGTGGCCTCTAAAGAACGGGTACGTCCAGGTCTTTAGTATGGAACGAAACAACAATTTTTGAAAAACCACTTAAAAATTATTAAAAACGTCATAATATATCAGAGTATGGCCTCCAAATATGATAAGTCATATGAATGAAGCTTTAAAATCCATAGACAGTTGAATAAACAATTAACGTAAATTCAATAATGAATGTTTGTATCAGTAATTTAACAACATCATGAGAAACAATTTATTAACAAACATAAATAGAGTTTGGCTTAAAGAAACACGAACTATTTGATCTTCATAATAGCAATTGTCATCTCAAAAAACATTTGAAGCATCCAATGAATGAGTGTACCACCACCAACCTGAAATATGAATTTATAAAGCACATTCATCTTCCATGAACAAATAGTGGCAAGTAAGATAATTACTCAATGCATAGAAGCCATGCCACGTGTTCGTGATTGTATTCTACGAAGAACTTCCATTTCTTTATATTCTGTTTCTGCAGTATCATTGTCGTCTTCGTTCTCCTCATTATTAGCCCCCTCTTGATCATTACTGTTTGCTTCCTTGTTCTCCTCAGCATTCTCAAAACTAAAATCTAGAACGACCAGATAATCAAGAGATACAAGATAACTTTTGGAAATAGGATTCATTACCTTTAATATTAACTGCAGATTAGAACGCACAAACACAAGATCATTCAATTTTTGCACTCCAAGCCACTTGTGTTTCTTGCTATGAATATGACTAAATCTACTAAAAATATGTTCAATTGGAGAAGAAGCTGAATTTTGGATCAGGATCCGAGTTGCCAATGTCTGCAAGAATGGTGTAGAAGAACCATAGTTTTCCCACCATTCCACTGCATCAATGTGCTTCATATCTTCCATAGCATCATTAGAAGCAAAAGAACCTTCCAGATTCCTGTACATGTGCCATATTTGGTTAAGTTTGTCAGTAGGCCCCTAGAGAACGCTTCATGGGTGCGTGGCAATTTGTTAGACGCCTATTCGGATATTCTTCAAGATTACAAAGATCGAAAGACAAAAAACATTGATGAGGCTTCTACTAGCCAGCCTAAAAGAGGGCCAAGGAAAGACTATCCTAAGATGGCTATAGGATGCTAGTACCCTTGCAGCAGAGGACTGCCGCAATGTCAAGGGGGAGGGAAATGCATTATGCATGAGACGTGGCTGCATGGCTTGCATGCTTGCATGGCGTACATGCTTGCACAGCTTGCATGGTTACGGGACTAGCTAGCTATAAAGATGCTCGGGGAAGAGCTCAAGTACCATTTAGTATCCATGCAGAGCTCGTGGTTGGGTGGCGAGTATAGTTAGCACGCCATTTGTTCATTTCAAATGTACAAATTGAAAAGAATCAGACTAACCTGAAATTTGCTAAAAGATCACCAGATAAATTGAGAAATAAGCATGGAACTAAGAAACCTCCTGCTTGCTCCCTATAACAAGGCCATGTTAAGCTCCAACTATCCAAGAAAGTCAGAAGTTCTCCATGTATGATCCCTCCAAACAATTCAATGTAGTCATCCGGTAGTACAAATTCAAAGGAATCGAAGGAGATAGGAAATGAAAGTGTTTGGGCAGCCAAAAATGAGAGGGCGGTGGGATTTTCCCTCTCTTTTTTTTTTTTTTTTGGTCCCATTCCTAGCAAATTCGATGGATGTTGGCACAGAACGCCATTTAGAACGACAAAAAATGGGGCAGAACGACGTTCAAACGACCGTTCTTGCCAACATAAAACATTTTTCCTTTTTGTGCGCCCCGTCATTAAGTTTAAGAATGCTTGATTGTTCAGAACGTTTTTGTGCTATAATTTTGATAGAACTGTCGTTCTATGCCAAGTATGTTGGTAGCTGGTTTAACGATTTTAGTTCTGCATTCGGCTGTGGAAAGTCTTGATGCAGGCATGTTTGGTTCGTTTGTTTTTTATGTATGTCTTCTAATCATAGGGATGATTTGTGACTTTGTAGATAAACATGTCAAGGCCTTTCCTTTAAGAATTTGAACAAAAGCATGAGCTTTCAATGAGAACTTATAGTCATAAGGCTTTGTACAAGGCAACAATTTGTTTTCCTTACGGAAGGAGGGCGTATACATTTATAATGTATGTAGAACATGCGACGGCAAATAATGCCTTTCTTGAAGTAGCAAAGGAGGGGACTTCTCCTTTGACAACGAAAGAATTGGTAGGGTTGATTGTTTTTGAATGTAGGCCTTAGCTTCATGGATATTGCTTGTGAATGAAATAGATCTTGCAATGATCCATGACTTCCATGATGTAGCGTCCAGCTATTACACAATGATTTTCTCCTAAAATGAATCTATCATGTCTAAGAGCTTCATAGCACTGGCAAAGGAGGAGTACATGTGGCTCATCTTCGAATGCCCTTCTTGACAAAGCACACACAATTGTTCATATTGCAATTGGCCCTTCCATTGTCACCACTTGTAAGTGATGAGAGCTCATCCTCAATTGGGCTTCTTCTGAGAATTATAAATTCCTGTGAGATGGATCTTCTGGGAATTGAAGTTCTCATAAAATTTCAATTTTATCTCACTCCCTTGTTGTGAGTTTTGATGAAGCAAAGTGCATTCTAGATTTCTATGCCAGGCCCCCTCCCTCCTTCGATTTAAGTCTATGAGATGCTTTAGCCCTTGTTGTGGACGTAATAGATCATTTAAGAAATGTTCTAGTTTCAAGTAGCATTATCTCGTAAGGTGTGTTTGTCTTTACTCCTGTCCCTCCCTTATTAGGTCTTTTGTAATGCCGAATTATACGTCAAGGAAAGTGAATGAGAGATTCTTGAATTTGAGTCAATCTGTAGCTACCATGTGGCGATGATTCTAATCAAGAATCACAAGTGGGTTAGCATTCTTCAATCCAGTGAAGAACTACACAAACACCTACCAATTTGTAAGCTAGAACTTGCAAATTTGCTCTCTTTCCTTGACGTCATGAAATCACCTTTGGTCCGTGATTCTTGCTTGGAGGGGATCCATGCAGTAACCGATCGCGCCCATGTGATTCCACATTACTTCAAGACTTCAATGAAGATATAGGGCTTTTGCCATATTATATTTTGTTGTGGACCGAGTAGCGGATGGAAACCTTGGCATTGAGCATTTCTTGGACATGGAAGAAGTCAAATTCTACCTCGGATTCTGTTCGAGCTGAAAACAAATTCGATATGCGTAACAGTTGCTTTGCCAAATCTAGTATCATATTTTATCGTATACATAGTACCGGAGTTCACATAATAGTATTGCCTCATCATTGCGATAGTTGGATAAAACATTGATTAACAACAGGGAAGTCGTTGATGGCTTGTTCTTTTTGCAAAGATCCGATTCTGCGGCCTTTTTTGTCTCCTTCGCCTTCTAGCTGGCTTTTGATGCTTCTGGATCCCTCGGCTTGTGTTCGCCGTCTGGTTTACTTCCATTAGACCAACAAAAAAAAAAAAAAAAAAACTAGCTGTAGGGCGGGCTTTAGCAAAGGAGGGGTTGAGCAAAAGGGAAAGTCCATGAAATTAGTAACCTCAAATGACTGTTGTACTTCATTCATTTTCACTGATTAAGAGTGATATTATCAAAGGCAATTGGATGGAGCTATGCAGGACCTTTACAAGTCCATCATAAGGATAGATTTAGCTTTATAAGCGCATCCGATTTTCCTAGAAAACAAGGCTAGAACTAAGGATGACTATTATAGTTTAATTTAATGGTAAAGAAGTCAACTATGGCACTTACAATAAGGAAGACTAGGTAACTTGCAATAGGTATCATAACCATAACCCTAAGCTTGGCCTAGTACTTGACCATAACACTAAGTTCGACCTATTCCTTGACCAAGTTTCATGCTTTTGAGCATGCACTGATCCTAGTGCAACTATGCGATGAATTTATCTACGCCCAATTTGGGTTATCCTTCTAGCATAAGGAAACACAATTTAGTTTCAATCTGGAAACTATATATAGTTTCAGAGAAACTATATTCAGTTTCCTTTTCTTCCCAAAAAAATGTGCTAACGCACTGTGGGTTGCCCTTAAACATACAGAATGAGGTCAAAGGTTACAAGAAAATTACAATT
>JAANSK020249008.1:0-13460 GCA_011763485.2 Isoetes engelmannii
GCATGACGGACCCGAGGGTCGATCACGTGGCTACTGAGCTGGCCGTACTGGAGATCATCTGCCAGCCTCTCCCATTCCTTTTCCAAAGTGCTAAATGCTTCCACTATGCTGTACACAAAGGTGGAGTTAATGAGCTGGACATCTTGCCTGTGAATGAGGCCACATAACAGATGGCAGTACATGGCATGCCTTGGATCTGAACAAAATATTACATCATCTGGGCTGCACCCATGTACTCTTTTTCTCTTTTCCTTGTTCAAATCTTTATCTGTGAACAATATTGTTGTTGCTGTTCCCATTTTCAAGCCTCCTTTTGTTCGAAATTCCTTGCCACAGTACAAAAACTCCATGATCCGACCATCTGGGCTTAGAGGAAATTCCCTGTCATAAGTACAAACCAATGTCTTTGTTAGATAAGTAGAGCTTATTACTGTACCAAACAATAATGTGCAGTAATCATATACAGATTTCAATTCTTTTGCATTCGTTTGCTTCAAGAATATAGTGCTTCTTACCTTGATCTGTAAGCACCTGCGATCTGGTACAGCGCCGCAGTTTGTATTAATAAATCCTTGGAGAAAGGAACCATTTTGGTCTTCCCTTTGGTAGTTCCGGAGCTGCAAAAGCAGCAGAAGAATCGGAGTTCAATTTCTATGAAGGAATGAAGGTATAATATGATGTTAGAGTAAGAGATCTGATATTTACCTGAGTGAGAGAACTGTAACAGGCTCTGTGGTAAGAATGGGTGTTTTGTCCCCATCTGCTATTCTTTGAATATCAGATTCAATATCAGAATGAGTAATCAGAGGAAGACAAGATTTGAAGGACCCAACATCTGTTCTGCCTGAAAGCCCATTTCTCTGCAAATACTCAGCTTCCGAATTAATCCTCAGTATTTCTTCCAGCGTCTCAATTTGCACGTCATTGGCATTCTGTGTCATCCTCTCAAATTCTGCAATCACGTCGGCCTCCTTACTCCACAAAACTGATGGCATCTTGATATATTTTTATCCGCAGCTCCAAGATTCTTATGTCTAACAGATTAATTTTGATCGTCCGCTAACAAATTAACAGAGTACAAATTTAACAGTTAATAGTTATTGTGAGTAATTGATACTGCACTGCACTGCACTGCACAGACTGAGGCGGGAAACAGAAAATTGATGATCTGACAACTGGCTCTTTGCTCCTTTTATAGCAGACCTTAAAATATTTTCTCTGCTGTGAATCTTGTGAAATTTCTAAGTAGCTGCTCTGTTTCGCTTTGAACATTTCCAGTCAAAAATTTTCAGTCAAATCTAAAGTTAATAATAATTCTAGTCAAATCTTATATTAAATCTTATATTAATACGACGTTATTTACAAGGCTCTTCTAGAGCGTGGTGGCTATTTTTGGTCTAGGGCCGTGTTAAACACGAGTGTCCGTTCCAACTTCGAGTTTTACTAGTGTTTTTTTTCCCACTAGGCTACCTTTTTTTTCCAACTAAATATTCTTTAATCCAAATGACACATTTCTGGAAGTTGCCTTTATCTTTTCTTTATATAATCAAATATATTTGAGTTGAAATAATATGTACCCATCTTGTCCTTTTTTCAACCTTTGAACCTTGAAATATATATCAAAGATTCAAAGGTCTAAACCTAAGCCCGCCGTCAGAGCAAGGCCTCGGAAGTAGATAAGAAATGAACTTTCCATGGAACCAAAGAATAGAGCATGTAGCGTACGCCTTTGCGCTCTTTTGAAAGATTACAGTGACTAAATGTGCCAATCATACATTATTATTTTGTATAGTGATTCAACACCAATCATGCTTCAACTTTCCATTCTTGCCAATGAAACAAATTTGGAAATTAAAGGTAAAAAAAGAGGTGGCAATTGAAGCAATTCTGGGAGGTCTAAGCCACCGTCATAGCAACGGAAATGGGGATCCTAGTGGAAAACAATTAACTTACGTCTTTACTTTCACTGTTTGCGGTCGTAGCAAGGAGATCATATATGAACTTTCCACAAACACCAAATCGATTTTTGCTCATGCTCCCTTATTTGAACTTTCTATGAACGCCAATAGAACATTTAGCGTACGCCTTTGCTCTCTCTTTTATCACACCAATCAAACCACTTTTAGTATTGTGGAAGGAATACAATGACTAAATGTGCTGTTTGTACGTTTCTAATTGTTCTGTGTAGTAAGTCAACACCAATTATCACGCTTCAACTTTCCATTCTTGCCAATGAACCAAGCTTGGAGATTAAAAAAAAGGAAAGGTGGCAATTGAATCATTGTTCAAATCATAATTCCTCATACTTTTTTACATTGGCACCAAGGCTACAACACACAATTCTTCATGGCCACAAAAAACAATGGCTAAAGCTCAAGCAAATAGCAAGGGCATGAGACACGAACTCACAAGGAAATTAAGCTTCGGCTTTCCATTCTTGACAATAAAACAAATTTGGAGATTATAAGAAAAGGAAAGGTGGCAATTGAATTATAAGCTTCAACTTTCCAATCTTGTCAATAAGAAAAAGCTGGAGATTAAAGGAAAAGCGAAGGTGGAAAATTGAATCATACTTCTATACGGGAGCTACAAGATACCATTCTACATTGAACCATAATTGAATTATAATTCTATGAGGCTTCAACTTTCCATTTTTGCTGATGAAACAAGTTTGGAGATGAAGGAAAGAAAAGGTGGCAAATGAATCATTGTTCAAATTATAATTCTTCATACTCTCCTACATAGGTTTAGGAGCTATAATATACCATTTTTATGGCCAACAAAAACATTGGCCAAAGGCCACGGAAATAGCAAAGGCATGAGATCCAAACCGACAAAGAAATCAAGCTAGAATACATAACACTCAATCCAAAGCATAGCTACTATAAATGCGAGCTAACCCAGAGCGTATATTGTTTGAGAATTGAATTGTAATTTTATCGTCCACTAAAACCAAGTGGCCTATGGGACCCAAACAAGAGGGCAGCAAACCTATTACTGCCCATGCTCTCGCCCCGAAGGGTTTGCGAGGGAAAAACCTTAGCAGTAATAGGCTGCCTGACAAATATCTATATATGATACATTGTACAATGTTGTGTGATCAAGGGCATAATTGAGCCTGCTTGTCCAATACCTTCTGGATGTGTGATGCCAGCATTTCCACTGCAGGTGTAATCATCATGACATGTAGCGGTTGGTTAGATGTTACCAACCCCTCATACCAAGTCCGGATAATTGCAAATGCCCGGCAGTGTTGAAGAGTGTGACTCTCATCTTCTACAACTCCCACCTGGCAGCATTCGCAAACCCTTTGTTCTCGCTGTTCCAGAGCCATTTGCATCTCAATTTTGAGGCAATGTACTACTGTGAGGATGGAGGCAATCGTCCTACGCTTCTTCATGGGCAGATGTGCTTATGGGTACTACCGTGGACTCCTGGCTAGTGTAGGGTTGATCTGGCTCTTGTAGTGGGATGTTTTCACATTTCTAAGGAAGTGTGATCCCGGAGTGTACTTTGTAAACATGTGTCCAGATACTATTTTAGGTGATTGTGGTCCTCCTCATTAGTCACATGTATGCATCTGTGTTCCTGGATTCCCCATCTAGAGAACCATGTAGATATCTTCTACTTCCAACAGGATTTAAGGCACTGTGAGCCCATGCCCATGGCATAGGCAAGGTTTGGAAGGCGTGAGTCTCCCATGCTCACCACCTTCTGGCAAAAATGTCATTCTACTCAATTTGCACGTCATAGGCATTTTGGATCATGCTCTCAAATTCTGCGATCACATTTAGCCTCAATCTACAAAATTGAAGGCATCTTGATATATTTCTATCCGCAAGTCCAAGACTCTAAGTCTAAGAGAGTGATTCTGATCGTCCACTAACAAATTGGATTTAATCATCCTCGAAAAACAAATATCAAACAACAGAGTACAATTTTAACATTTACTAGTTATTGTAATTGATACTGCATTGCACAGGCTGAGGTGGGAAACAAAAAAATTGATGATTTGACAATTGGTTGCTTTGCTCGTTCATTATAGCAGAGTATATGTGGCTCTTGTGAAATTTTCAAGTAGCTCCTCGGCTTGGCTTGGAAAAACATTTCAGTCAAACCCAAAGTTAATTGTAATTCTAGTCAAATCTTTGATGTAATCCACGAAAGGGTGGGATTACTGTTAGGTTATGACTCTTTTATCCAGAAACGTCTCCTTTTTTTGCGAAACGGTGCCACTAAGCTCCATGTTTTGTACGTCAAAACATTTTGGGCATTGGAATTGCATCTCGTGGCCTTTGCTATGACGATTGCGAAAGCATTCACGGATTCCAGAAGCATATTATTGGTTTTGAGATCAGGCAAGTTTTATCTTATTTATATAAATTTCAAAAAATCAATAAAAAAAGTGAGAGGCCTAAGCCAGCCATCATAGCAAGGGAAATGGGGACGCTATTAGAAAACAAAATGGGGACGCTACTAGAAAACAATTAACTTACGTCTTTGATTTCACAATTCACCGACGTAGGAAGTAGATAAGAAATGAACTTTCCATGGAACCAAAGCTATCATTACTCATGCTTTCTTGCATGAACTTTCTATGAACGCCAATAGAATATGTAGCTTACGCAATTGTTCTTGTTTTTGTCAGACCAATCAAACCCCGCTGGAAGGAAGATTACAATGACTAAATGTACCAATTGTACATTATTGTTTTATATAGTGATTCAACATCAATCATACTTCAACCTTCCATTCCTGCAAATAAAACAAATCTGGAGATTAAAGGTAAAAAAGAGATGACAATTGAATCATTGTTCAAATTATAGTTCCTCGTACTTCTCTAGATTGGCACGAGAACTACAACATACCATTTCTTCATGGCCACAAAAACATTGACTAAATCCCAAGGAAATAGCAAGGGCATGAGACCTGAACCGACAAGGAACTTAAGCAAGAATACATAACACTCCAAATAATTAGCTACATGTAGCTAATCCAAAGCATAATTACCATGAGTGGGAGCTAATCCAAAGCATAGTTACCGAGAATGAGACATAGTCAGAACAAGAGCAAAAGTGTTCTGTTATATGGACTCTAGATGATCAAAGTCCCACCATGTGTTCTTGCCTACTCCTGGAAGATTTTGCCTCATGGAAAGGCAACCAAGCTTCTCGGTATCCATGTGGGTATTCATGACGCAACTTCCGATGGTTGGGATGTTCATAATAGAGGGGTTGAAGAGACTTTTTTTTTTTTTTTTTTTGGTGGTACACGACTAAACTCTCTATGCCTAGAGGGTCATAGTTGCTAAGCATGTCACATGTCTAAATGGCTTCTGCCATTCTTGCTTCCCAATCAAAGTTTCAAGAGATTGTGGGTATTATCAGAAACTTAATTTGGGGTGGAAATGAAACCGGGGTTGTGGTAAAGGTTGCATGGTCTAAGTGTAAAACTAAAGTCTGCTGGAGGTTTGGACATGATAGATTTCCATTTGCAGAGTAAGGTCATGATCATTAAATTCATTCGGAGGCTTCTCGTGAGTAAGGATGGTTTTCTTGGGTTCTGATTTATTGCACATGATCTTACTCATTGTATCCCTTTTGATAAAGTCACACTTAAACATGTTCTTCCATGTGGTCTATTCTATGACTTGCAGCCTTATCCTAGTGCTTCCCCATTTTTAAAGGAATTGGTAGATTTTGATATGGTCTATGGCGTATGGGATAAAGCCTGGAAAGGTTGGGGCCCATTGGATAACCATTTCCTTGAAGGATCCACCCTTTTGGGGAGTTGGTTAAGGCTACTGAGGGTAGTCCTTATCAATTTGGTATCAGAGCCCAAGGTTCAATTCCTTGTGGCAATATTGGTGTGTACATGCTTGAGGGCAAGCATCTCAAGGAAGGGGAGGAATTGATATGGTCTATGGGGTATGGGATAAAGCCTCCTGGAAAGGTTGGGCCCATTGGATAACGATTTCCTTGAAGGATTTGCCCTTTTGGGGAGTTGGTTAAGGCTACTGAGGGTAGTCCTTATCAGATTCCTAACACACAGTCCAAACGTTATTTCACATCAACCCAACCGCTTGTGCTCATTTGATTGCACCTTGTTGGTGGATCCCCTGGCAGATAATGCACCACTTTGCTTTACAGTGCGTCCATTGACTGCAAAGACGTTGGAAAATGGTTGGATTCTTAACAATTAAAGCGTGATATGACTAAGGCCAGTTGCTGACGTGAGAGATGTTTTAATTAAAGTTCTTGTTGGGGCAATGGGATAGAGCTCTTTGGCAAAAAGTTGTTGACTATCTAC
Organism: Isoetes engelmannii; assembly: GCA_011763485.2. Classification (NCBI taxonomy): domain Eukaryota; kingdom Viridiplantae; phylum Streptophyta; class Lycopodiopsida; order Isoetales; family Isoetaceae; genus Isoetes; species Isoetes engelmannii. The sequence goes on from JAANSK020249008.1 coordinate 6,310, forward strand.
AACCTCTTCTGCCACAACAAGAAGATATTTTGGTGTGGGTATGCCATGAGAAGGTTAAGGAGTGTATATTTGTGAACTCTATGTATAAGTTGTTGCTTGATATTGATATGCTTCTCCCTTCTGGGCATCTGAGTTTCTGGGCTAGTGGTGATGCACTGGTTCCATAGCAATATGGTCTCGAGTTCGAGACTTCCCAGAATCGCACTCGGTATTGTTGGGGGTCAAATCCCAATAGACACAATGTAAGGTGGTTGAGGGCAGGGCCCAACCGAGCAATGTAGTGTGGTGTGTGGTCACATGTCCAGTTGGATACTGCCTAATGGCATTATGTTATATTTTAAGACTACTATCTATCTAATAAGTAGCCCCATCAACTCCTTCCTCTCTAATGGTAGCAGATATGGTTTAGGGCATGGGATAAGCTACTTTATCCTAAAGTAGCAGTTCTTTGTTGGCATATTTTTCATAAATATCTTCGTGTTAATGTGCTTGTCCACAAGTTTAACCCTAGAATATCAGATCTTTGTGCAGTATGCAAGTGTGGATCTAAGATCATTGAGCATTGCTTTTTCATATGGCCACCTTAAATATGTAGGGGATTGGTTGTTCTCTTTGTCAAGTTTCACTAACAAGTCAACAAGTGCTTTTGGTAATTTACACAAGTTCCTAGACGGAGTTACAAAGCCAATATCTTTGGTGTTGCCTTTGTTGTTGGGATCCACGAATTTCAACTTGAAAACATATGCTACCTCATTCCTCTTGATGCACTTAACTTTTTTCATGTCATGCAATGCATTATTGGGGTTCACTTATTACCTTTGATCTCGATCTTCTTTCCATTAGGAGCCATCAATATAAGCTTTTTCTTGCCACAATCAATTAATGCTCCTGTTGGAATAAGGTATTCCATCCCCACTATCAAGTCATAATGTCCAATATTCATTATCTCCGCGCTTAAACCCATAGAGATACCCGGAATCTCAATAATTAGGTTCAACCTCTTGATGTCTATGTGGTGAATAGTACCGCTTGCCATCACCACTGGCATGGGGTTACACTTCAAAGTCTTTCCCTGAAACAACTCTACTATCCCAAGTGAGGCAAAATCGTGGGTACTCCCCGTGTCAATAAGAATGACAATCCGTTTACTAGTTACCTTCCCAAAAGTGGAGATTACTTCATAATGGCTCTCTGCACCCTCTAACTCAATAGCGGCACAAATGCAACACTCACCTTTGATAAAGTCATGCGGCGGGTTGTCGACTTCTTCGATCGTAGTCTCCAGTGGCGAAGACAGCTTCCGGTGCCATACCACTTTGGGATAATCTTTGCTTTAATTGGCGCAGCCGTTGTTGCGTTTCAGCACTGAGATCTTCAAATTTCGGTTGAGATACGATTGCTAAAACCATGTCGACTGGATGAATGTCCCATACAGGTACTTATGTGATCCAATTTGAAAGGCGGCGGGGTTGCTCAGTGAGTGTCACTTGATCTAACAATCGGACGACTTGCTGCTCAATGGCAGATGGTTGATGCTGAGGTCATGGAGCAGGAGGGCCCTGATTCATGGACAGCGGGTACCGTGGGGCACGACCCGGGTTTCCTTTGGCATGCCACAATTGATCTGGGGATATCCAGACATTTGTGACTTAGGTTGTACCAGAATCTGAACCTGAACCAGTGGTAGTTGAGGACAATGATGTATGACATGCCCACGCTAATCACAATGAAAACATGTGACTCCTTTGCTATCTCGAGAAGATGAGGGTTGTGCTGCAACGTGTTTGTATTTTGCACTGGGAATGTGGAGCCAAACTGAAGAGGCTATGGAATACTGCATTCCTCCGTGGTATGATTGTTCATGTTACAGGGTTACAGTGCCTGGAACCCATTAAAGAATTACATTCGATTACGTGGTGTCCAGGCACGGAACAGTGGATGCACCAGACGTGGCTCTTGGTGGGAGTTGGTCGTGCAGTTTGCAGAGGCATCGCATGTGTGGGTAATGAGTTAGCAGAATCCTCGGCCAAAGGTGTGCATGTTGCAATATTCACAAATCTGTTGGCGGTCTTGATAGCATCATCCAGTGTCTTTCGACCTTGCAGCTCCGTGTACACACGGATCTACTGGTTCAGGCACTGCAAAAACCAAGCCAGTAGTTGACTGTTGGATGGAATCTCCACTAACTTGGTTACCAGGAGCAATATTCGGTCTGCAAATTCTGGGGGGAACTCGGAGACCGTCTGTTGTAGCCTAGCCAATGGAGTGAGCAATTGTGAATCATCCTCAATGCAGCCATAGTGAGTCAGGAAAGCATGTCGTAGGAGAGACCAATCCTCGTGCTAGTTCTTCTTGTTGGCAAGTAGCCACTCCTTTGGTTGACCTTCTAAGGTTGTGCTGAATAGGTGGAATTTGAGCAAAGGATCTTGGTGGCCATTGAGAATGGACAAGGAATCAAATTCACCCAGATGGGCTGCTACGCTATGCTCAGTTGAAGGTTTTCCATGCAAAGTCTTAAAGAGCGGTTAACTAATCTTTTCTTTAGCAACTATTGCAGTCACGGCCACTGGAAGTAGTGGAGGTGTTATCTAACTAAAAGGCTGCTGAAGGTGATGGATCTGGGAAAAAGCGTGGGCTGTAGGTTGTGGTGGGGTGGAAGGAACCGAATAATAGACGGGTTCGAGAACGTGCCTAGAAGAAGGTTCAAGCTCAAGCAACAGTCAATGACAACATGAGGTCCTTTTCTCACCAGGAAGCATTTCAAATAGGGAAGAAACTCTGCTGCAAATTTGAGTGAAGATTTTGTAGTTTTTAATGTAAGGTGTACACAAGTTCAAAAAGAGAAGAATGATTATGGTTCAAAATGGTATACGAAGACAGAAGACGCCATGGATCTGATGGGTGCTTCTATAAAGTTGCTGCCCTTCAGACATTATGATGATATCACTTTGAATGATGTGTTGAATTGTTAAAAGAATACACATAATGTTAAAGCATACTGAATAATAAGAAAGACCCTAAGTTCATGTAACAAAGCTAGCATGATATTGAATACTTTGCAAAATAATGTCAAAGATGGTTACTGCACACACCGAATATACAATGGTGGTTTTGAAAAACCATCTTTAACAACATTTTCAAATGATGATAAACACACTGAATATTTATTAGGGGTCAAAAATTTTCAGTCAAATCTAAAGTTAATACTAATTCTAGTCAAATCTTATATTAATACGACATTATCTACAAGGCTCTTCTAGAGCGTCGTGGCTATTTTTGGTCTAGGGCCGTGTTAAACACGAGTGTCCGTTCCAGCTTCGAGTTTTACTAGTGTTTTTTTCCCACTACTTTTTTTTTCCAACTAAATATGTTTTAATCCATATGACACATTTCTCCGGAAGTTGCCTTTATCTTTTCTTTATATAATCATATATATTTGAGTTGAAATAATATGTACCCATCTTGTCCTTTTTTCAACCTTTGAACCTTGAAATATCAATCAAAGATTCAAAGGTCTAAACCTAAGCCCGCCGTCGGAGCAAGGCCTCGAAAGTAGATAAGAAATGAACTTTCCATGGAACCAAAGAATAGAACATGTAGCATACGCCTTTGTGCTCTTTTGAAAGATTACAATGACTAAATGTGTCGATCATACATTATTATTCTATATAAATTCTATATATTCTAATATAGTAAACTTTCCATTCTTGCCAATGAAACTAATCCATTCTTGCCAATGAAACAAATCTGGGGATTAAAGGTAAAAAAGAGGTGGCCATTGAAGCAATGTTGGGAGGTGGGGATGCTAATGGAAAACAATTTACTCACGTCTTTACTTTCACTGTTTGCGGTCGTAGCAAGGAGATCATATATGAACTTTCCACAGACACCAAATCAATGAACTTTCTATGAACGCCTTTGCTCTCTCATTTGTCACACCAACCAAACCGCTTTTAGTATTGTGGAAGGAATAGAATGACTAAATGTGCCGTTTGTACGTTTCTAATTTGTATGTTTCTAATTGTTCTGTATAGTATTTCAACACCAATTATCACGCTTCAACTTTCCATTCTTACCAATGAACCAAGCTTGGAGATTAAAGAAAAGGAAAGTTGGCAATTTAATCATTGTTCAAATCATAATTCCTCATACTTTTTTACGTTGGCACGAAGGCTACAACATACAATTCATGGCCACAAAAAACAATGGCTAAAGCTCAAGCAAATAGCAAGGGCATGAGATACGAACTCACAAGGAAATTAAGCTTCTGCTTGACAATAAAACAAATTTGGAGATTATAAGAAAAGGAAAGGTGGCAATTGAATTATAAGCTTCAACTTTCCATTCTTGTCAGTAAGAAAAAGCTGGAGATTAAGGAAAAGAAAAGGTGGCAAATTGAATCATACTTCTATACGGGCGCTACAAGATACCATTCTACATTGAACCATAATTGAATTATGATTCTATCAGGCTTCAACTTTCCATTTTTGCTGATAAAACAAGTTTGGAGATGAAGGAAAGAAAAGGTGGCAAATGAACCATTGTTCAAATTATAATTCCTCATACTCTCCTACATTGGTTTGGGAGCTATAATATACCATTTTTATGGCCAACAAAAACATTGGCTAAAGGCCACGGAAATAACAAAGACATGAGATCCAAACCGACAAAGAAATCAAGCTAGAATACATAACACTCAATCCAAAGCATAGCTACTATAAATGCAAGCTAATCCAAAGCATAGTATGTTGAATGAGAATTCAATTGTAATTTTATCCTCCACTGAGACCAAGTGGCGTATGGGACCCAAACAAGAGGGCAGCAAACCTATTACTGCCCAGGATTTAAAAACCCTTGCCCCGAAGGGTTTACGAGGGAAAAACCTTAGCTGTAATAGGCCGGCTGACAAATATCTACATATGATACATTGTACAATGTTGTGTGATGACCAAGGGCATAATTGAGCCTGCTTGTCCAATACCTTTTGGATATATGATGCCAGCATTCCCACTGCAGGTGTAATCATCATGACATGTAGCAGTTGGTCACCCCTCATACCAAGTCCGGATAAATGCAAATGCATACAGTGTTGAAGAGTGTGACTCTCATCCCAGCTGGCAGCATTCATAAATCCTCTGTTCTTGTTGTTCCCAAGCCCATCTGCCTATCTCAATTCTGAGGCAATGTACTACTGTGATGATGGAGGCAATTGTTCTGCGCTTCTTCATGGGCAGATGTGCTAGTGGGTACTACTGTGGGCCCCTGGCCAGTGTAGGGTTGATCTGGCTCTTATAGTGGGATGTTTTCACATTTCTAAGGAAGTGTGATCCCGAAGTGTACTTTGTAAACATGTGTCCAGATACTATTTTAGGTGATTGTGGTCCTCCTCGTTAGTCACCTGTATGCATATGTGCTCCTGGGCTCCCCATCTACAGAACCATGTAGATATCTTCTACTTCCAATAGGATTTAAGGCGCTGTGAGCCCATGATCGTGGCATAGGCAAGGTTTGGAAGGCATGAGTCCTCAGTGCTCACCACCTTCTGGCAATAGAGGATATGTCATTCCACTCAATAGGCACGTAATGGGCATTTTGGATCATGCTCTCAAATTCTGCGATCACATTAGCCTCCTTAATCTACAAAATTGAAGGCATCTTGATATATTTTTATCCGCAACTCCAAGACTCTAAGTCTAAGAGAGTGATTATGATCATCCACTAACAAATTGGATTTGATCAGCTTCGAAAAACAAATATCAAATAACAGAGTACAAATCTAACAGTTAGTAGTTATTGTAATCGATACTGCACTGCACAGGCTGAGGCGGGAAACAAAAAATTGATGATCTAACAACTGGCTGCTTTGCTCGTTTATTATAGCAGAGTACATATGGCTCTTGTAAAATTTTCAAGTAGCTCCTCTTCTTGGCTTGGAAAAAACATTTCAGTCAAACCTAAAGTTAATTGTAGTTCTAGTCAAATCTTCTTCATTATTTTTGGATGGGTTTGCTACAGTGTTTTGGAACGTCGCATGTCCCGCCGCATGCGGTATTCCTTTTCATCTTGCGGTCCCCCTCGGGGGACGCGGGTAGACGACATTGATGGCCAGTTTTGAACTGGCCGAGGTCTTTGAATGATGCCTGCCTTTCTCCATACTCTTCCTTCCTCCCTGTTTTTCTGTTCGGATTTGGCGCTCCAGCTTGAGGGTCGTGTGCTTTTGTAGGTTCGACGGGTCTGTTACTCTTTCAATGTAGCTTGTCGAATCTCTATATCTGCCTGTAACTTTACTGCACAAGTGCCGTGAAAAAAGCTTTGGCGTTATGGAGCTTCATAGTTGAAGAGGAGGTTGCAATGCCTGGGGACTGCTCTTGGTAGTGCTGCTCTTGGCACATGACAACAGCAGGCTGTCAAACAATCCTTGCCATTCTCTATTTTCTATTCCTTCTATTTTTATTCTGCAGCGCACTATTTCCGTGATGCAGCTGCCATTTAGCTTCATTGCAGGAGAAGATCAACTGTAATGAAATGGCAAGGCCTTATACCAGATTTCTAGCTTTAAATTTAATGCATTTGAAGTTGTGGATGTAGTTAATCTATTAGTATCTTCACACCAGTAAAAGCTATGATTGGAATGCTATCATGCATCTGCTAGCACTTATACCAGCAAGGTGTTATAGCTTTATGGGCTGTTATGAGGCATAGCTTTATGGGATGTTATACTTCTTCTGACCAACTACTACTTTGCATTTTGTATGTCTTGCAAGTTATTTTCTCAGAACAAAAATCTCCCATTGTCATTTATGATTGTCTGGATATATCCAGGATGTAGTGTAGCAATCTGAGGTAAGCATGCACTGGGTTATGCTTTGAGTTTGTAAGTTTTATTCTTCGCTTTAGCATATCTTGATTGTTTCTTCCATGGATTTGCCTTTTTTAGATGCCTAAATGTATTTGCATTAATTCCTGTGATTTACACAATTGCTACAATTACTAGCATCCAAGATTGAAATGTGTGCAATAAACACGTGATTCTCTTGCAGGCGATTCTAGCTCCCTACAAAAAGTCCACGGGTGTAAGTTAGATATTGGGGTACAAAAGCACCCGTCCGGACGCTCTGCTTTTCGTGCTTGATCTGCTGTGCTTGAGGGTG
>JAANSK020249019.1:0-13459 GCA_011763485.2 Isoetes engelmannii
TCCTAGACATGTTTTCTCGTCCAGGAGATTGGGTGCTGGATGCTTTCTCGGGTTCAGGTACAACAATCGCTTGTGCATTAAGAAAGGGTAGAAACTGTGTAGCCATTGATATTGACAAAGAGGCTGTTCAGTTTATCAAAATGAGACTGGCTGCACTAACAACCCTGCCAGATGAGAATGAGGAGTTAGGAGCCAAGTCCTCTTCTGATTATGCCAAGATGACATCCTCAGAGGTTCAGCCTCCTTTAACAAGCTCCACAGAAGATGAAGCCACCTTTGTTGAACTGCAACCAGTAGCACCAGTGCTGCCTGATACAGTCCCAGAGGATGCTACAGTCCAGGAGGGTGCAGAAAAACAGTCACAGACTGATCAATCTGGGCCAAGTGCAAAGAAGGTCGTTGAAGAGGACTATGATCTTGACCTCTGATGAAAACAGAGGGTGTATTTGAATTAACTTATTAATGAAGAAGCTATTTTCATAGCCTTATTTGTTTTGCCATAATTTTAATTCAAAGTGATTCTCTTAATATTGTCCATTTCATTAAGTGTTTATTTTTTCACTCTACAATCACATATTAATTTTGCAATATATGGCCATTTTGAAGTTCAAGGACAACAAAAAACCTAACAAACTTAAAAAAATGTCAAAATTGGGGTCTAAAAATTTGTTTTCCTGAAAAAGTTAGCAGCTTCACCTCAAAAATGCCCTTTTCAGGCGATGTGCCGGTTTTTTTAGGGGAATCTTTCAAACGGGAGTTATGCAACACTCCCGTTTCAAATGCAATAGTGTCCCATCTCTTAACATTTTAGATGTTAAGCTAGGAATATCGAGTATCAATATTGGCTGGCGTTGATTTTTTAGACATGCATCCATACAGGGCATCAATACCAACTAAGGTCGCTTGACCTACTATCATGGTAGATTCCACACGTTTGCATTCAAACATTGGACTTCCGCCCTCACCACGGAATCCCATATTCCACCACGATGTTGTTGTTTCTTCAACATTAAGTGTTGGGATTGTAGCGTCTCTTCACTTCCAATATAAAGCGCTACTAGCAAACCCAGTAGCCCCTGACCCTTTTATATCGCTAGCCCGGCTAGCATGGGCAATAGTCTATTTGCCAAGTTAAATTTAACAACGGCAACCAAATATTTGCCCTTGATTTTAGAGGAAGTAAATGGCTGATGACGGGCCCCTATATCCAAATCGGGACCCAAGGCCCAATGCTTCAATTCGGCAGCCTGAGTTCCTATTACAGCTGATTGATGGTTCCACTAAACCGTCCATTTGACCAGTAGCAGTTCTTTAGTCTCAACTTAATCTCCCAAAGATCATTGCAAGAGATCTAGTTCAACAAGGTTCTATCACAAGAACCGATACTGCAACATCAATATTGCTCAACACAAAAGCAAACACAAGATCTATGGAAAGTTTTACAAGCTCAGAAGAGCTTTTGCAAACAATCCCAATAGAATCGAAGAGCTTTTGCAAACAATCCCAATAGAATCGAATTAGACCACAGACAGCCTATAAGGAAGTTTCAAAACCAAACAACACAGAATCGAAGATTACTGGTAGGAATCAGAACTTCTCAAGACTGCTCCAAGAACGTTGTATCTCTTTCTAAACTCGCGATCGCCCCAATCTCTTATATTAATAGCAATCAGAGGACTAATATTACAAACAATGTAGTTGTATTCAGATTTTCAAGGTTATTCATTTCAAATTACAAGGACGAACTCCTGATAAAATTGAAATTGAAATGTAAATGACTTGTATGGCCACTAGTTGCTCCCTCCTCCCTTGAATAGAAAAATCGTTCCCTCATAACTTCACGACATAATTTTTGCATTTCTTCTCCCAATGCGAAAGAACCATTGCAGTTGTAAGAAAGGTTATTTCCAACTCTACAAAATTGCCTATTACTTTTTGATTCTTTGCACAATAGACAATATGTTCTCTCATTGCAAAACAACTAAGAAAATTTAGCATCATGCACTTTTAGCGTGGGTGCAAATGGTTCATTAAGTAGATGACCAAAAGAAATTGCAAATTTGAACGCAAACAGGAAGCTCATAATATGATCGCCAGGCCAGAAGGCATAGCTACTGTAATATGCAATGGACTCATGTATTACATTACGGGGAGTTGAACCCCAGCGTACCCAAATCAAGTTTTAGAACATGCAGTGAACAGTTCATAAATAAAAATAGCTTGATGTTCCCAACTAGCTGTATCACTCTATGTTCTTGAATGAAAAATTCTAAAAATTCATGTGAACGATTTAATGGATACTTTGAGAAGGTCAGTATATATGATCTGTGAACATCACACGTTTCTTGCTTAGTAACTGGTACTATTCAAGGCATCATATTCTCGAATTTTTCACAAGCTAGATGAATCACAATAGTATTACATAGAAACCAAAGACAATTTCAAACCAAGCTTGCCCATTCTAGATTTGTAAACACAAAACTTACAAGTTGCATACTGGTCAGGATTGAAGGTTGGTAAATATAGTCATCTTGGTCTTTACAACTCTTCCATTAGGCCTTAGTATATGTGTCATGACTTCGTCAGATGATTCTGTTTGTAGCTTCTGTTAACAGTAGATATCAGAAATAGCATCGTTCTCTTGTAGATTCTGTTATCAAATTCATGTTTGCACCTTTTCTATCCAAGGCTCCATATATATCCCTCGGGAGGTCAAAATACAAGAAGAACCCAAGCATGATGACCTCGACATCCACTGCCAGATATAGGCCTGCCGCCAGGAAAACTTCATATACACACACTTCTCCCCCTTTAATAGTCATCAAAGCGTTCTGCTTTGGGCATCTTGAACACTGGTCCATGACCTAGTCCTATTGACTGGTAAGAACCTGGCCCAGGGCTGCCATCTGATTGTCGCCTCAGATACCTCATCCCCATTGAAAATGCTGGAGAATGCTTCAGTACAGAAAGAACACTTGAATCAACCTTATAATCTGATGGTCCAGGACTTGCTCTTGATCCAAAATTCATCCTTCGTCGAGACATTGAATAAGCAGGAGATGCAGTGTAAGCTGCACGAGGTGTGTAAGCCCCGGGTCCAGGCACACAATCAGCTTGCCAACGACCTCTTTTACCTGCCATTGTATATGATGGAGAATTGGGTCTGCTGCCAGTGTTATAAGATCCTGGTCCTGGTGTGTCTACTGCAAATTTGTTCTCCTTCCTCCCAGCAATTGTATATGCAGGGCTATGATCCAAAATGGCAGAACTTCTTGGAGTATATGTTCCTGGACCTGGTAAAGGATCTCCAACACGTCCACCATGTCGGTTGCTAATGGAATAGGCAGGGCACCGACGTAAAGTGTGGCCCAAGGCATTTCCCAACTCATATTGACCTGGTCCGGGGCTAGGGAAGAGACATTTGTATGACCTTCGTGCAGGGATGCTGTATACTGGTCCCTTTGATATATCTGGAGCATTATAAGATCCTGGTCCTGGTGTAGCATCATATTGGCTTCTCGATGGTTTATGTGCCATTGAGTATGCTGGACTGCGAGGGCGAACATCTGGGGGATTGTAAGCACCAGGACCTGGTCGACGCCCAGACGTTGGTGGACTATGTTTGCCTGATATAGTATATGCAGGACCATGATCCACATCTGGAACAGAATATTGACCAGGTCCAGGAGAAGCTTCCCTGTGAGAAGGGGACCCTTTAGTGCTCATTGAATAAGCAGGCTCTTTTTGAAAGCTTACACTTCTGTCAACATCATAAGAACCTGGACCTGGAGTGCCCTGCCTATCATTACTCTTTGAAACTGGCTTTCCTGGAATTGTATAGGCAGGGCTGCTATAATTTCGGCCTGGAGAATATGATCCTGGCCCTGGTCCAGGTCCATCCTTAGATAGAGAAGATGGGTGCTTATGAGCAATTGTATAGGCGGGAGCACAAGGAGTAATTGGTCTTGAATCTGTGTTGTAAGCCCCAGGCCCAGGGGTTCTCTCTCTCCTTCTTGGCATTGGGTATCAGCACAATGTACTTGGGATCAAACTACAAAAAAGAATATGAAGTCTGTAAAGATCAAGGGGCTACTATTGAAATGACTTCGATGGATAAATCTCTTGTCTGTCTCAAAATATGATTAAGGCAATGGTACAATGCCTGATCTCGGGACAAAACACAAGAAAAATGGTCGAAATCAACAGTAAATAATTTCCACCAATCAAATCTTAACTCATCAAATAAAACTGGCATACAAGACCGAAACCTCTTGCCCTGGCAATAGTGGTTTTTCATTTTCAGCACTAGAATGAACAAATGCTGGGAAAATGCTTACAAATTGAGTAAGGAATACTTTCTGATCTCACCTGGCAAGGCCTTGTTAAAAATGATGAAGAGGACGAACGCCGCAGCATACCCGATCGAATTCCGGTGGTTGTGGGGAGGGCGCAGAACATCGCGCCCCTCTCATCTTCTCAGGAAGGACGCTTTACACTGCGGTAATCAGCACTGTCCTAAAGTTCTTGCCACGTCATCATTTTTTTTTGGGTTGCCCAAAAGGGCACCCCTCGATTATGTGGGAATGAAGCATATTCCGAGCAACATACCAGTATATACCCGAATATACTTTTCGACTCGCCCAAACCTGCTGCAGGAGGTAACTCTGCTTGTCGCAACGCCGTCGCCGTTGCGACGCCGTAAATAACGCACGCCGTCATGCTTGAGCCAACCTTAAACCCAAAAAAAACCATTGTTCACGAAAACGTCGTGTGTTTTTTTTTTCTATATGGCTCAAACATGTCAAGACACAAAAAAATCGGTTAAGTAAAAAAAACACCGTGTACTTTCTTTTGGCTCAAACATGACGGCATGCGTTATTTACGGCGCTCGATCGTCGTTGCAAGTAAACCGGATCTGATTCGTGCAAATTCCTTATTTCTGAGAGAGACTGTAATATGTTTGATCCATTTTGGGTTCCCTCGATTATATGGAGATGAACTTACTCTGGTTCAAGGGTTGGACAGAAATACTCCAATGTGCCAATTCATAGCCTTTCAAATGACAGGAATGATGATGTTTTGCGAGACTAGCAACCTACCTATCTCTTTTTGGCGCATTCAAGTAAGAAAGAAGCATAGATGTCTAGGAGGCAGGAAACACAAGCGGAAGAGGTTGGTTTTAATATAGGTGAATGTACATGGAAACAATGCAGTAATGTGCTTAAGGAAATAATGGATGCATAGGTCTGTTCTTCTCTCTTGCTTCCAATTTTTTATTCCCTTCTCCTTCTTCTGGTTTCTAAGGTAGCAAAGTAGATATCAGGGCATGGCTCAACATTTGCATGCATCACAGATTCGTGAGCAGACTTTCCTTGCAGTCTAGCAGTTAGTTTCAACTCATTCTGGTTTAAATTTACGCATCGTGGTTCTGTTCATTGAATGCTTCTTATGTTGCAGGAAGAAGCAGTTTATGGCCTCAATGAAATAAAGCGAACAGAAATTAAAGATACTCGACTTGTTGCAATCATGGATGCTACCCACAAGAATCTAGCTTCCTCTTGTACCTTTGCTGAAGGTTTGTATTTGAAATTAAGTTTTTTACTTTGTTACTACATTGATATCAAACTTTCAGAGGTTCTTCTCTCTAGCTAAATATCTCAATGAGTAGAATAGAAGAACCTAGGATGTAATCTGTACACTGCTGTAATTGAAGTATAACATAGAATTTGTCTGTTCTTGATTTATTTTCGTTAGAACTCTTTGTAATGCTTTCTCGTTTTTTTTCCTTCCTTTAATTGGCATATGGAGCTCCCAGATTGACTATGCATATTATAGTGATCATTCAGGTTGTGAAGAGTACCAGATACGTGTGGCTTCTAAACTAGAAAGGAAGTTCATCATTAGTGGACTTTGCAATTGTCTTTGTCATTGGTCTCAATAGATGTTCATTAACGACTTCTGAACTAGAAAGGATTAATGGACTTTGGAATTGGCTTTTCATTTGTCTCAATAGATATTCATTTAACATGATTTGGGGTCAATTAGTTGAGCTCAAATAGGCTTCTATAGTACTTTTGATCTTTTAGGTGTCTTCGTGGCATCATCTCTGTTAGTATGCCACGTTCTAGGGGGGATGCACGGCTTGCTTTAACTTTGGATTAGGTTGAGAATGGTGGCATGAAGTCTTCACATGGTTGGGAAACATAGAATGAGATTTTAACCTCCAAGTTTGAAGTAGCTTGGAAGGGCAGTTCGGAATTGATGTAGAATAGGCAGAATAAGTAGCATGTTGTATTAAATAACTATATGATGTCTCTGTTGACATTTCTATAATTTTCTTGTTTGTTCTATTATTGCGAACTGTGAAACGGATGTCCTTTATTGGAATGGCTATTTTTATGCAGGGTGGCAGAGAACATTCTTATTGATGTCAAATCCGAAATCAATGGGATAGATAATTAGAGGCTTCTGGTAAGCACATTGAATTTCATAATCCTCTTTTCTAGTTAGTGAGGGATTCGTAGTCGTATACAGCTTTGTGGTGATGCCAACTGTTGAAAGACAGAAATAGCACCAATTTGACCTTAGGTTTTATGATGCCCTGCCCACTTAAGCAACTCTGCCTGCATACCATCCAGATCTGCTACTTTCCTATTGGCTAGACATTGTAGACACTCATTGACGTTGTCCTCTATGATTTCTAGCGTCGGGTTGTTCTGTGGGGGTATGGCTGCTCGTGTCCCTACAGGATCATAGAGCTGCTGCAAGTACTGCTCCCACTGCCCAGAAGTGATGTCCCCTATAGGCTGGGCTGGCTTCCGAAGCACCCTGCGTGAAAAGGTTCTGGGGTGACTGTTAACAAGTTAAACATTTTCCTTTGGTGCTACCGAACTTTCTTTAACTTCAAGAAATTGCGATAATGTGCAGTAGCATGTGGGTGCATAGCTGCATCTATGACTTGTCAGAGCCTGCATTTGTATTTCTTACAGCATCAAACAACCGATATGTGGGAAGGTTGTGGTCTCTGAAATCCTTTGCAGGTGGATTATCCCAAAACACCTTTCTGCTACAGTGCCAAGTAGCTCAATCAACTGGCCCGTCTACTGCTCTAGTGCGGGGGCCTGCAAAATTTCTGACAGGTCGTCTGTGAGCATCTCGGTATAGTCCTCTGCATGCTCTAATCCAATTGCAATTGAGGTGTGCGAGGAGCTGTCACAGAGTGGGTTTTAATAGCTTGCCAAGACGGCTTCAGATAGAGTGGAACGTGATCTGAGTCGGCCTCCTCATCTGTATTGTCTGTGCCCACTTGGAAGTGGTTGAAGAGATGCATATCCTGCTCAGCCACTAACACATAGTCACCACACTAGATCCTCCGCCCTCGTTCTCCTGTCTGCAAGTGCACTTGTGAGGGGATGGCCACTGTGCTAGACCATTGCAAATTACCAAGTCAAAGATATCGCAGAGCAGAGCAACTGCCTGCTAAAGCACGTGACCTGGTTGTTATCTGATGTTCGTGGTCAAGCCTTCTCTACGAGGCACAGCTGCAGCACATCGTCAGCCAAGGGGCCAAATCTCATGGGATTCTCCACTCATGTCCCCGCATTGAAATCTCCAAGGAGCATGACACTGCCCAATTGCTTGTGTTGAATGTATGCTATTATATAGATTGACATAAAGATCCATCCTATCCACACCTTAGTGGGCGTGATAGAAATTGCTTTCTGCATGTGAAAAATAGCAAGCGGCCAGGAAGGGAGGGTTGCCGCTACAATGCTGCACCCGTACTCACATGTACTAGTTGTGTCTGTCTGTCTTTTGCAAGGAGACTAATTGCGCCAAATCTGGCCGGTAATAACATGCAAACCCCCCATGTTCCCTCTTTCCTGTACAGCTATTGAAGACTGAGAAATGCTGGTGACCTGGGAGATCAGGTAGCCCATGCCCTGCATGCTCCCATATCTCCATGAGGAAGATGAGATCCATATCTGCAGCAATGGAGTTAGACTATCACCTTTCTGCCATGGAAAACTCCCCGACAATTCTAGAAGAGCATCCGAAGGCACATTTCCTATTTGGCAGCAGCAGATGCATGTGCAGAGTGAGTTGCGGGGGAAGAGTGAGAAGCGGTAGCAGACTTAGTTGTGGGGGCAGAGCGAGAAGTGATAGGAGCAGAGATGGTATGTGAGTGAGGTGCAGTCCTAGGGGATGCACCTATTGTATAGGGGATATACCACATGCGTGCAAGGGGTCCCTGAAAATCCCCTCGTATATGCCGTAGAAATCTGCTAAAAACCCCACTTTCAGCCGCATATTACCCCAAAATTACCCAAAAAAACCCCAGAATTTTATGAGTATATGTAAGTTTGAACCTTAAAAAAAAAACATTTGAGTCACGCACGGTGGTCGTATGGATTTATACTATGTGAACTCCCCTTGGGTGCAGTGGTCCTTGAGGCAGCGGGAGCAGGACGTGGAGCTGGAGCGGGCGTGTAGGAGCATGATTAGAGGAGATTGGAGCTTCGGCAGAATGGCATTGAGAGTTTGCAGCAATAGTCGGTGGGCAAAAAATGAACATCTTGCCTCAGACCATTCCTGCAGCTCCTCCTTGACGGCCGATGCTCCTAACCTTCATGAGGTCATGCCTTTGAGACTCTTGTTGCTCTAGAGTGAGGTCTCGATCCACATATAGGGACATTCCCCTCGATTGCTTGCCCTAGCGCAGTATGGCAACCCTTACTTGCACATCCGTGACCGTGAATATGACGACACGATTTTGGTCAGGGCGTCGAGCACCATGGCAGCTTACTCTAACAATGTGTACAGGCGCAGGGACATCATACGGTCGAGGAGCTACGTCCGAAGCTCCGAAGGCGGTGAACCTCCTCCTCCTCCTCCTCCTCCTCCTCCTCCTCCTCCTCCTCCTCACAGGCCTCTAGATCAATGTCAACCATGGCGGCATGCACTATCTGCTGATAACAAAAAGTGCCATAATGATGATCTGCTTCATGATATAGTTGATTATATTAAAAATGGTAACTATTAATATCCATTTCTGGCATTGGTTTCTGCATAATTCTTTTACCTACAAAACAAATATCGGTCTCTAGAATCTTCTCAAAGATATGGCAACCTCGCCAATTAGCTAACTTTCAGTTTGTTGTTACATGCCAGCCTTACATTTATTTTCTTCTACAACTTCAATGTTGGGCCACATATTATGCACAAGGAGTAATATGAAATAAGCGCATTTTATGTAGGTTGATGAAGAAATAGATGCAAATATTGAGATTGTTGTTGAGACATAGCAAAGCCAGCAACACCATTACATCATTTTCTAACATGCACCATGCTTCTTTTAATTTGTGCTCCTTTGATGTCCCCAATTGTTGGTGTCCAGAACTAGAATGCCAATAAACTTGACGGGTATATTTGGAATTTTCCCTAAACTATATGTTCCTCAAGCATATATTTCCCATGTGTACCATGTCTGGATACAAAATACTAGAACAATGCAATGAAAAAAAGACTAAGAGGTTGCTCAAAGAAGAGCTTAGAGAAGTCAGACTGCGTGCAAGACTATGTGCGGGAAAGAAGAAGTGCAAGGAAGGTATGCTCGTTGGAATGATAAGTTTAGTGTAGAACTTATTCATGTCAGAGGGAAGATGCATAATGATTTTCCATTACCACCAAAGCAAGATGTTGATTTGTGGATTATTGTGTGTGTGGCAACGTGTGTTGGATTTGATAAGGATACATGGACTTATCGTAAGAAATGGAGATCAAATACACAAAAGACAAGATTCACCATTATATTTCTAGTAATGATAAATCTAACCACCAATGAATGGTGTTCTTGTTGATAAATAGGGCAAATGTCTTCGAAGCAGTTCATGGATGAGCCAATACACAAGCCGAAGGAGTTTCCACCATTAATCGAAACCTAAAATGTAAAAACTGGAACATAGCATTTTTTTTCTTTTCTCCAATCATATGCCACCACGTGTCTATCATTCCTTTATAGAAATGCAAGTATGCCCGATTTACACTGATTCAGGCCAGATTCTACACTGATTCATGTCCGAGTTCACCTAAATCATTAGATTTTACCTGCAAAAATGCTCCTAACCTATTTTCATTTAACAAGAATCACTCACTGTTTACTTGTGATTCTGGAGGGTCAACACTGCTTCCCCCTAACGGCGTAGTCAATGCCCCCCCTCCAGAATCACAAGTAAAAAGTGATGCTTGTATACATAGATATCCGCTTTCTGCAAATTCCTTCATTCGACCAAAATACCTATCCAGAGTTGAACTGGACTTGAGATTTTTGTCCATCCGCTTTTCCACCCTAGTGAAGAGATCACATGAAGCTTCTAGATTTTCCTCCACAGGAACTGCTTGCAATAATATCAGAATGCAATGGTATACCATTTCTTCTGGGATGATCTTTTGCTTAAAGAGCTCTCCTAAAAATGTTATATGACCACACACATTTTCTAACCCAAACTCTTCCCCTGCAATGCAAACACTTTCTGACAAATATTCAGAAACATCCTAGAAAAGTCCTGAACCGTGTAACTCATGTTTCGACACAATACACGGGAGAAAACGTCGATTCAAGTACAACCCTGTCAAATAGTAGAGAAATAAGACCCTTCACAATTTCTGCAGAGCCAATATGAGCGATCAATTAGCTGTCTACACAAGTATCCAACTCGGATATGAAATAGAAGATAAATAAGTCAAGGATGCATGTTTCAAGCAAATCAAATATACTTTACAAAACTCTTTTAGCTACCAATCGAAATGGCTAGACACGAATCAGATTACTATGATACGAAATGATGACCTAGAAAGATCCAAGGACTAACCTAAACTTAAACGGGCGAGGAAAAACATTAACTCAAGCACCCAATGTAGGATAATGCTCCAAATGCAAAGAATTATAAGCATACTGTAGTTGGGAAGTGTCTAGTCATCGTAAATCCTCTGACACCGGGCGTAGAAAGGCCAAGGTAAGGCATGATGGTACTTGCATCCCGACCATCAGAACTTTCAACGACGTTGTTGCTGCCATTGAATCTGGATGAATCAATAAATGCTCAGAAGGATCGCCTCGGCGATCCTGGCAAGCAGAACTGAGCAAATTTTTTTTTTTTTTTTTTTTTGGGGAACAACTGCTTAAGAGGATCGCGACCGCGATCCCAAGGAGTAAAACTATGCAAAAGATCTCTCAACAAAAAATGCTTAACAGGATCACAACTGCGATCCTGTGAGCAAAATAATACAAAAGGAGACACCTACTTGGTCAGAGCAGTAGCAAGAGTGATCTTCCAAAGCTGTTCGAGGTAAGCTCTGAGCAAGCGCAGGTGCGATCTTCCAAAGTTGACCCATTGACAAGCTCCGAGCAGACAAGAACCGGTAAAGGGGATTCCGGTTCAAGCTGTCATGAACCTAACTCAAATACACGAAAATTATGTACAAAGATACACAATGTATACGATACACAATGGATACGCTAAGATCTGGCAAAGAATTTTGATATACAATGGAGACAAGAGTACAATGGACCGAAGGCGATTAAGAATACAGGACAAGCGCCTAGAAGGCTTAAGACTGACATCGAACCGGAATAGCTTGAGGAGAGTGAGGCTCTCCTACATATACCTGCACCTATGGTCATGTGTCATGCCACTCCAATGGGCAATATTGCGCCAGGTGTCAGCCATGCGTGTGGTTCGTGTGATGACCATATTGTGTATATGGATATAATATGTGTATGGTCGTCACAATTACAGGGATGCCAAGAAAACAAAAAGGGCACGACGCCTTAATGGTAGTACTGGACAAATTGTCCAAGATGACTCATTTTGTGCCACGTAGAACTACCGATACAAATTTGGATACGGCGGCACATTTTGCTAAGGAGGTTTTTAGACTCCACAACATGCCAAAAGAGATTATCTCTGGCAGGGACCCGAAGTTCATGAGTGCCTTTTGGAAGGACCTCTTCACCATAATCGGCACCGAGCTTTCAATGAGTTCCGCATATCATCCCCAAATGGAGGGCAAACGGAATGCACCAATCGCATCTTGGAAGATACGTTGAGAACGTATATGTGGAATAAGTAGTCAAAACGACAAGTCGATGGTACAATAGATGAAAAAGTTAGAATATGCATGATCCTCCATGAAGAAAAAAAAAAGGAAGGAAGGAGTTCCTTCACCAAATGAACGACACCAAAGCTCAAAACCTGTAGAATGAAGGTCAGTGATTAAAGGGCTATCTTTTGCTATTTTTATGGGGCTATCTTTTGCTGTTTTTAAGGCTTCATATGATCCAACAAATATAAAAGGGTGCTCCCAAAGTAAACCCCCCAAAAAAAAAATCACCTACAAGAAGACGGCTTGTGGCAGGCAAAGATGCTAAAATTCCTGTTCTTGAAGAACAAGATTTGCAGCCCAAGTATTTGGCATGATAGCCATGCATTGCCCTTCTCAAAATCAAAACTACATTGCTAGGAATTGACCTTGGAAGCAAAAGTCAACCTCAAAAACCAAGAGCCATCCCTCAACAGCAAGGATTCACCTCTACAACAAGGCGCACAAACTTACTGTAGAATACAATTCCTTGGAATCCGACATTCCAAAACCAAGAATCCGCTAGCAACAACTGCACCAAAATGCCTTCTAAGTTCAACCCTCTCCAAAGAACAAGCGCTAGCTTTCGACCTTTCAAATTGAAACCTTTCGGTTTCCACAATGGAATATTGAGACCACCTACTTCCACAATGGAAAATGATTTTTGAACCCTAATTACTACGACTTGTTAAACCTGACGCTCACATCAATTTCATACCATTTTGCGTCCAAATATAATACCAAAAACCTTA
This sequence comes from Isoetes engelmannii, assembly GCA_011763485.2. NCBI lineage: Eukaryota > Viridiplantae > Streptophyta > Lycopodiopsida > Isoetales > Isoetaceae > Isoetes > Isoetes engelmannii. The sequence goes on from JAANSK020249019.1 coordinate 12,894, forward strand.
AGAAAAATAGCATATAAATATAGGGTGAGGATAATGTTACCCTGGTTTCGGTGATCCCAGAGGTGTTTTTCCCGGACTCTGGAATCACCTCCCTTTTTCGACGGATTCCGTTCGGGGATCCCCCGTTATTTCGTACTGACACATGTCAGGGCGCCTGCACAAATCTCGGTCGTCCTTCGCTTCGCCGCATCCTGGCCGTCCGCCGGTCTCCCGTCCTCCGGTATCACCGCCAAAATTTGACAGGCGATTACGGGATCCGGGATCACCAGCCTAGCGATCCCGGAGAGCGTTATCACCATGGCCAGGCTGATAACGGGGAAGTTATCAGCCCCTGGAGTTTTCGATCTCCGGGATCGCCAGGCTGGTGATCCCGTAATCGCCCGTCAAATTTTGGTGGTGATACCGGAGGACGGGAATGGCCGATATCGGGAGCCCATTATGGGTCAGGCGATCCCCCCCTCCGGGATCGCCTGGCCAGAGCCTAGCCAAAACCTTCAACTGTTATCTGGAACTGTGTGAACTCGGAAATGAATGTATGCTATCCCTTGAATATATCCTGCTTTGAG
>JAANSK020249030.1:0-13459 GCA_011763485.2 Isoetes engelmannii
TTGTATTTCATTGACTGGGGGCATTTTGGTAATTAATCTAAATACCAAGGGCATCTTGGTAATATACACATACTATAAGGGCATTTAGGTAACTTTCCCAAATATAAATATATAAGGGCTAATGCTGGTCAGAATGAGAAGCCAGAGACAAGTCGGCTTCAAACAAAAGAAAACAAGGAAAGGTATAAAGAAACATGCAAACTCTAGATGCAAAGCCTGCAAAATAGAAAAACAAGATCCTGCAAGCAAAAGCCGAAGGAATTGAACCTCCATTTAGCACCAGCGCCTGAATCCATGTTGCATACCCTCCTCTCAAGCATCCTGATGTCTATCCCTCTAACTAACCAACCCGCTCCAATCCTTCCCTGCTTTTCGACATCCAAGAAAAGAATGGAGCATGCAATCTTATCTATCACATGTGGCTCCACGGCATTCTTTTTTCACACCATTGCAAAAAAACCCATCGAAAACACAAAACTAAACCCAAAAAAAGAAATATGACATTTAAATGCAATTAAGCTGCTCAAAATGGGCAAAACATATGGTTTTGCGTACAATACGTCCCAAGAATCTTAGTCCCAACCATTGCGAGAAGAACCTCCCGCAATACGAAACTCAATAATAGAAGTTCATCACTGCCGATTTATGGCCAATAATATTGTAGAACTTTTTGGTTGTGAAATCATGTTGCAGAAAGTAGCATTATATTTTTATATCTTCGATCGTTGAACTCACATCGCTATTCATACTCAACTTGATCTTACATTTTATTAAGACAGCTTGGTCTTAAGACATTTTATTTAGTCAATTTGGTCTAATCCTAGGACATGCTTTAAGATAAAGTCTTAGCAATTTATATTTGCTTCACAAGGTCCTTCTCCAGCGACTGTTGCATATGTGAACCCAGTCTTAGTCAACTTATACCTACGTTTTTTTAGATATCCTTTAGGATCTTAGTCATCTAATTTGGAAATGATTAGATTATTGGCGCATTTATGGCCAGTAACTTTGTTGGACATAACTTTTTTGGATGTGAGTTTTTTGGCTTTTTAGTCAACTTGTTATGATCTTTATGAACATGCTTTAAGATATTACTGCAAACACTCTTAGAAGGCTGTCTTGATGTGAAAAGAGTCTTAGCAATTGGTATTTGCTTCACAAGAAGATGTACATGAATGGCCACTTAAAATGAAAATTTAATTCGATAGCACGTGAAGTCTTTATGTGGTTTTGTTACCTCATGTGGCCAACTTGGGAGCAACTCAACTCACCATAAAGGGCAAATTTTAATCTACTTAATGAATTTTGAATTTGATCCTTCTCATGCTCAAAGCATTTATGTATGCTTATAATATTATTATTATAGGTATGGCATTTCCCATTTTGAATGAAAACTATACGCTATTATATATGAAAAAATATTATGGAGGCCAGTGTTGGGAAGTTTTAGAGTTTACTTTTGCAATTTTACGCGCTTTTACGAACATGCTTAGATGTCATGATGTATGATGTATGATGTACAACCGATTTTAGTCTTAGAAATTGGTATTTGCTTTCCAAAGTAGATTTCCATCAATGGCGCAAAGTCCAAGTGCTTGGGCTACTCATATTCTTGCTCTGTCTCAGAAAGTCAATAGCAGCAGCAAAATCCATACAAAGAAATGTTCTATTCTAAAAAACCTTGTAGATGTTACGGCACAGAATGTGAATCGTTGAATTTATCAATTTGGAGAAGAAACGAAACAAAAGTCTGCAAGTGCAGTGGGAGAAAAGCTGCTCGAGGTTTTGGAAAGGGGCCTAAAACTCATTCGGCAATGTGGAGAGAACGAATATGCAAAATCACTTTCCACCATTCTTTGCAGTTCCGGTGAGTTTTGTGAAATTGTTGATCATGTTAAAAGATATTCTACAATGATGAATAAGTTGATTGTGGGGTTTGCCCCAGCCAAAGAGCAACTTATTAAAATTCTGGAAGAAGTAGCAGAGTTAGAATTTAGGAAGTTTCTAGATGACCTTATATCAGCTCATGAACAAGACAGGAATGCACTCATCAACAACCTAAAGTCTAGTGTAAAGAATACTGAGAATAAACTTAATTTCATGTCTAGTAGCCGGGCAAAGCGTAAACGGTTTACTAGAGAAGTCTTGATTGAACGGTTGGAAAGAGGCTTGCTTCCAATTGAATCCACTAAGCCTATTGCATCAAAGATTGGAGACATTGATCTATTAAGAAAAAAAGGCAACACCGTTGAGAACGGGCAGTTTTGGAACCATCAGCAAAGCACTTTGGGGTGATGAAATGCCAGTAGCTGTCAAAGAATTCTTCCACACTGATGTTTTTGAAAAAGAGTATGACATGTTAAAAATTTTGATGTGCACAGATTGCTGGCATGTAGTACAGATACTAGGGCATTCAAGCAATGGCACCAGGAAAACCCTCATTATGGAGTTGATGGACATGGACCTAAAACAGCTTATAGAAAAAAGGAAAGAAAATCCACTTTCCTTGTATGAATCAACTGACCTCATACTGCAAATTGCCGAGGGAGTAAGAGGCTTACATAGAGTTGGTGTGATTCACGGAGACATAAAGCCCTCTAACATCTTAGTGAAGGAGAATATAGAGAAGAAAAGCTTGACAGTGAAACTTGCGGATTTTGGTGCAGAAAAGTTTAATAATGTTGGCACGGTGATAGTTACAGGAGACTACATCTACGTGGCCCCAGAGATAGGTGAAGGCAAATACTCCAAAAAGGTAGACGTGTACTCCAAAAAGGTAGACGTGTACAGCTTTGGCATTGTCTGCATACAGATCCTTACTGGAAAACGCCCATCTAAGATGCAGCAACATCTAAGAGAGGGCCGAATGCCTTTTTTCCTCCCAAGCATCCCTATTCCTATGGATCTGTACAGGATGACATGTGATTGCCTAGAAAAGGACAAGGATAAACGGCCTGACTTTCAGACAATTTGCGACAATCTATGGGCTTTGAGGGAAAAGGTTTTGATCAGGGAAGATGAACTTCAAAGTCTAAGTGTCTGGGCTACTCGTATCCTTGATCTATCTCAGAATATCAATAGCAGCAGAGGATCGATTCATCCAAACAAATGTTTTATTATAAGACGCCTTCTAGATGTTACGGGTCAGTATGTGAAATGCTGGATTGGTCTATATGGAGAAGAAACAAAACGAGAGTCTGTAAACGCAGTGGGAGAAAAGCTGCTTGGGGTTCTGGAAAGGGGCCTAAGACTCGTTCGGCAATGTGGAGAGAAAGAGTATGCAAAATCACTTTCCACCATTCTTTGCAGTGCAGGTGAGTTTTATGAGATTGTTGATCATGTCAAAAGATATTCTACAATGATGAATAAGTCGATTGTGGGGTTTGCCCCAGCCAAAGAGCAACTTATTAAGAATCTAGAAGAAAAAGTAGAGTTAGATTTTAGGAAGCTTTCAGATGACCTTATATCAGCTCATGAACAAGACAGGATGGCACTCATCAACAACCTAAAGTCTAGTGTAAAGAATACTGGGAGTAACCTTACTTTCGGGTTTACTCTAGAAGTTTTGATTGAACGGTTGGAAACAGGAATTGGATCCAGTATTGCACCCAAGATTGGAGACATTGATCTAGTAAAAGAGGCAACACTGTTGGGAACGGGCAGTTTTGGAAGTGTCAGCAAAGCACTTTGGGGTGACGAAATGCCAGTGGCTGTCAAACAATTCTTCTACAACTAGTAACGGTGCCCAGCGTTGCTGGGCATTAATTGGAGAACCTCTAACTTTGTTAGCTCAAACTCTTTGTCATAAAATTAATATAATTAGGCAAATCCATGGAGAAATTATCGTTGCTTTGTCATGTATTCTAGTATTCCAAGTTTAACTTGTGCCTAAGGGCTCTCAAATTTAATTAGAATGTCCACAATAGGATGTATTCTAGTATTCCAAGTTTAACTTGTGCCTAAGGGCTCTCAAATTTAATTAGAATGTCCACAATAGGATGTTTCAAACCAATCTCATGTTTCAATAGCATGTTTGCATCCAATCTCCTGTTTCAATCCTTCTACTTTCCTATTTTACCCTGCAACATTTTGGACACTGAATGCATATCAGATCAATCCTGCATAAAACTTTTGCATTCAGATTCAAGCAAAAACTTTAGAGATTCGGACATTAAATAGTAAATCTGGAGACATTTGGAGGGTTATGGCACTGAATCTATGATTTTTGAAAATACTTTATACAAAAATCTGCTCCAATCCAGGAGTTTTTCTGTTTTGTTATGAGGTTACACCAAAATCTACATAGAGAATTGGTCTTTTTTCACCTTTCAGACCAGTGGAAGAGAATGTACAAATTTGCGAACCTACAGAGTAGCTCCAGCTCAAAGGGCAAAGCAGAAATACAGGTAATTAATGAAAAATCCATCACTATAACCAGAGATGCAACCGCTCATTTTAGCCAATCTTGGATACCTTCAAAAAAACCAAGGTCTATGCACTTTATTGCAGACAAATCTAAAGGTTACACATGTAATAAAAGGGAAATACAAATTCAAAGATATTATGAGCATCCTGATCATTCTTGACGACATCATCAATATTTGGAGCCTCTCGAATTGATTCCATTCATCTTCCAGGCCCAAACATGTGCATTGTACAAACCCCCGGTTTAATCAAGGTATGGAACAAATGGAGTTTAGTATTAACATCATAAAAGTGTCTCTGGAAGCGTTCTCTCTCCATAAGAGCCCAGTAGTCTTTAGCAAGCCCTTTCTGCGCTGTTGTTTTCAAACTAAACCTTGAAAAGTCCACTCCAGGGTAGGTGTAGGCTGAAACAGTTTCTACTGGCTACCTCTACCCCTGGAAGGAAAATTTAACAGGCCTGGAGGTGTTGTGATCATCACCTTGGTTTTTTGCAGGTTTACGTGCAACTATCTTTCTTTGCAAAAGGCATCCAAAGGCAATAGGTATTTCTGCAAACCTTTATAGGACGTGAATATTAAGACCACATCATCGACATAGAGCAAAATTGGAATGCACTCTTGAGCTAGCATGCATTCTTCTCTAGAAGCATATTGATGAAGTTTTCTAATTCATCAATGTAGAGAGTTTCAACAACTATTAGACTTTGCGTTCTAAGATCTGACTTGTGTTTGGGTTGGGTGATAGTAAATTTGAAAGTGCAATATTTGACAAAATGCAGTCAGTAAGAGTTTTAAGTTATTAGGGAGATTTATGTAAGTCAGCTAGGATAGTAGTGTTGCTTAATAAAGATCAGTTTGCTTATAGAAAATGGGCTTTCGTGGGTACATAGAGAATGCGCAAAAATGGAAGGCAGATATTTTTAGTAACTGAATTTCTATCCTTTGCCGAAAAAAGAAAAAGATTTAATGGTTATATTTATGCCGAATGAAGCTTAACTTAGAACGTCGGCAAGCTGGTTTGATGAACATGAAGCCGTTTTCCTCAAGGGGCGTGCGCTTGAGATGATCACAAATTATATTAATGAACCACGATGCGTGGATCATTTTTCAGTTTATTTGTAATCAAGGCTCTTTGATCAATGTTAAGAATGTTCCTTCATTGGCCTGATGTGATCGGCATCACTGATATCAACCACAAGTACAAAAAACGAATTCCTCTAATATAATTTTGAGACATAATTGCTTATGTCGAAACTGTAGACCTACTTTGACATAGCACTTGAAGCTCTAGAGAATAGACCCTTTTTTAGTTTCGTTGCCCTTTAAACAGCATAAACATACCATTTGAAGGCACATTATAGAGTATGTCATCCATGCCTTGTTTGCTGTACAGGTCCTCCAATATGAAAATGCTGAAAAACATGTTAGCAGAATAAGCATTTTGTTGTATAAGTGTACCATGCATTATCAGGCAGGATCCTCGTCTTGGAAAATGTGATACTTTTGAACAACCATGCGGGTTCTTTTACAATCAATATGATTCTATGATCTTTGCCAAATTGCTCTTTCCACCACTTTTTTCCAGTAAATACTGTTTGCTATGTTTCATATAGCAGTCATCTTTGCTAGAAGATCCTCCAAACTTCTTTGCCAACCCTTCCAGATGGGAGTGATATTAAGTTAAGAATTAAAAAACGAAATCTCCTTTTCCAATTCAGAAGAAAGCTCGGCTACTCTATTCTCATCATGCTCAACCTTTTCAGCCTTTAGGGTTCCTTCCAGAAGTGCAGAAGTGCAGATTTTGATAGAGAATCTTGTAACTGTTGAATCTTTTGAAGATTTCTTTGTGCCCTCACAAACTTCTAACAAATTAGCATTATGATGATTCGCTGTTTGAAGTGCTGAATCACATTCTTGCAAGGTTGCCTGAAGCTCCAGGATGTGCTCTTCAAGTGCCTTAATTTTCTGCCACAAATTTTGAATTTATTAGGGTGTGAAGCCAAAAAATGAAAGCACATTCACATATAATATTGAACAGTTCAAATGTATGAAATGCATAGCAGTAGCATCCATCTAAATCCCAAATTCCAAACAATGAACCGATCCATAATTGCTTCTCTAATGTGCCGCACTTGAATATTGGCTGAATGAAGAAAAGTAGTGCTCAGTAACGGAGTATTCATGCAGGAGGCAAAAACTTTGCATTCAGAACTCCTCCTGCTTTACTTGTGATTTCCAATTTTGAATTCAGATGCTTGAGGACATATGACATGATAATATAAACCGCACATTCAATGGGGTCGCAACAAAAACAGAAGCTACTCCATCCTTAAAGAGCAATTTACAGATGAGCCCTTATATGAATCTGTTAACAGGACATAATAATAGCCAGAAACTCAGTTGGCCAAGATTTGGCCAAGACTGACAGCAATTTCGATCTATTTTGGCAAAATCAAAAGCATAGTTTGCTCCACCCAACTTTGATTCCTGGAGTAAAGGTCTCCATTCTAAGACCATGTGGATAAGTAATCCAAGATAAGAGTTCATTACCCCAAAAACCCCACTTGTGTGGTCCTTGAGATCCATAAACGACAAATAAAAAAAAAAGCTAAGCTCTTACGGATGGTTCATGAAGTTGCATTTTTTAACTGCAGGCAAATTAGCATAATCAGGCCATATCTTCTCATTGGGAGTTCCCAAGGTCCTGAAGATCTGGAGAAACACCAGATTTACCAATATGTTCCTGCCGCAGCCAGTTTAAAGTAGATAAAATGTATATGTATACTCACCTTGTCAATCTGTTCTATTTCTGACTTTCCATTGAAAAGAGGCTCCTTCGCTAAAAGTTCTGCCATGATACAGCCTAAGGACCACATATCAATTGCAGTAAAATATTTCCTTTGCTCCAAGAAGCAGTTCAGGCACCTTGTCATTGAGCAGATCATAAATTCAAAAACAGCAGAAAGAGGAAGGAAAGTTTCCATGTTCAAGATTAAAAGTTTCATACCTATACCAAAGTGTAACAACTGTCTTAGTATAAGTTTTGAGGGGGGCTACCATATTGACGCGCCAAACCAAAATCACAAATTTTCAACTCTCCTCTATTATTCAAAAGCAGGTTGGAAGTCTTCAAATCTCTGCAGACTCAACTGTAAAAGTCAATAGGTGATAGTTTGAAGAGACTTTGAAAAAGTGCTTTTATACCTGTGAAGAACCCAATTATCATGAAGATATTTCACACCATTAAAGAGCTGAAGCATCAGACATTTTACTTCGCTTTGGCTAAAAGGCTGCTTCATACTTTCCATCAGCCCCTTTAAATCATGTTCCATATACTCCATGACCATGAAATGCTATTCAGACTGTTACCTACCACAACTTCTTTCACATCCACCACTGAAGGGTGATGAAAGAAAAGAAGAACATTAATCTCCCTCAAAGATGTCATGGGAAGCCCATCCCTTTCGCTCTCCAAGTTCATGGAGCATATATTCTCTTAATTCAAACTTCATGTTGTTTACAGTTTCTTCGGTAGAATACAGAGATGTGTAGCAACTCAGAACTGGAGAAGAAAAATAAGAAAAGGAAGAGCATACTTTATGTTGTTTACACTTCTTGAGTAGGATACAGAGATGTGTAGCAACCTCCCATAATTCTCTAATCTGTTCCCAAAGATTAAGACTGGAGTTCAGAAAGGTTCTAACCTGCCCAGCGTAATTTGATACAGAAAAAGCCGAGGATGGAAGTAAACAATCCAGAGTCTCGTAGAATGAAATCTCCCGTTGTTTTCTGAGCACCATAACCTGTATAAAAAGCCCTGGAGTTATCTTAGGCTGCCAAATTGCCATGGACACCGACCTCCGCCTTAGGGTTTTGCCCGATCACCACCAAAAACTGCGGTTTGCTCCTTCCCGATCTCCGGAGAAGGGCGCCTGCTACAAAAACGTTGGAAAAAGAGGGTTTTTAGGGTTTAAGCCACGATGCACCAATCTCAGCCGATCACTTTGACACGTGGCAGAATTGTGGCCGTAGGATGATGTTGATTGAGGACAGACAGACAGCATATGATAGATTATAATATAGATAGCTGATAATTTTGAAAACGAGTATAACGTATTGATGAAGTTGATGTTCAAAGATTGCTCGCACGTAGTACAAATATTAGGGCATTCGCGCAATGGCACCAACAAGACCCTCATTATGGAGCTGATGGACATGGACCTAATAAAGCTTATAGAGATTAAGAAAGAGACCAATCCAACTAGTCCATTTTCCTTCGATGAAGTAACTGACCTCATATTTCAAATTGCCAAGGGAATAAGAGGCTTACATAGAGTTGATGTGATTCACAGAGACATAAAGCCCTCTCACAACTTAGTGAAGGAGAATACAGAGGATGAAAGCTTGACGGTGAAACTATCTGATTTTGGTGAATCTAAAGCAGAGTTTCGGACCACAGATCCTAACCTTCACATAAAGACAGGTACAACGTTGTACATGGCCCCGGAGATCGAGATGGCTGTAGATTGTGGAGATGGCTGTAGATTGTTGTACTCCAAAAAGGCAGACGTCTATAGCTTTGGACTTGTCTGCATAGAGATCCTTACTGGAAAACCCCCAACAGGGTTATGCGGAAACATCTAAGAGAGGGTGGAATGCCTTCTTTCCTCCCTAGCATCCCTATTCCTATCGATCTGTACATGATGATATGTGATTGCCTAGAAAAACACGAGGATAAACGGCCTAATTTAGAGAAAATTTGTGAAGATCTATGGGCTTTGAGGGAAAAGGTTTTGATCAAGGAAGATGAAATTCAAAGACTTTCTACAGAAGATGAAATTCAAAGTTACATTGATGAGAAAGTATAGTTAAATCTTGGGAAAATTCCAAATATACCCCTCAAGTTTGCAAATATTCCAAAAAATACCCCTAGAAACAGGGTATTTGGCTCAAATGGCAATAACGTTTTTGTGATCGATCAAGTATAAATCACCTTCATGAAACTTGTAGATGAGAGTAAGGCCTATCTAGTAGCATTGGAATCATCTAAAATGGAGTTGGAACCTTCAAGTTACGGTAGTTTAAATAAGTGCTATAAAAAATAACTCAAATGAGCATAACTTGTGCATTTCAACTCCAATTTAGACGAGTTTGATCTTGTTGGAAAGAGCTTATCCTAATCTATAATGTTTGTGAAGGAAACTTTATAGTTTGAGGTCCCATAAAAAAATTATTGCCATCTTTATGAAAATACCCTTTATTTGGAGGGTATTTTTGGAATATTTGCAAACTTGAGGGGTATAACTGGAATTTTCCCTTAAATTTTAGAATATACATAAGAACTCTTGGAGAATAGTGCATGTCTCAGATGCTGCGGGTCTCTACTCCCACAGGTAAAAGAGCACTTTATTTTTCTCACAGGCCTTCGCTTCAACAGCTCCCCCGTAGATAATCTGGTGGACATTGTATTGGGCTTCAGCGAGATTTGTTTGGGTATGTTTGGACAGTTCATAAAGCTCTTTGTAGATCAAGGCATTCTCTACGGATGTATATATTTTTCAATGGCCTTCTCTTGGACTGGAGATTGAATGATGGTAAAGAGGGCAATATTGTGAGACTTCTTTGCAAGCAGTTTTTTTTGTGGTCTTCAAAACATTTTTCATAAAATTTGTCATTTGTGGATCAATGGTGGATATGCTCCTGAAACTTTGTGAAGCCTCGAAATAGAATGTTGTAGAATGTTATAGATGCTCACGGATGTTCTCTTCATCTTCTGGTAAACACATTCTCCCGGCATTTGTATCAGGCATTCTTGTGTAGATCTAGAATGGCATTTGTATCCAACATGCTTGTGTAGATGATCGTAAAATATGACGCAGTTAGTAATAGCACAAAAATGATAACATGGTGTTACTTTCTCCAAAAATATTTACTTTGTTTTCGTCTTAGAAATTGCAATGATAGAAGTGCAAAAATCTTGGTGACCTGGACTCTTTCATGGCAAAATCTCATAGTATATTCGGCTCTTTCATGTAAAAACCACATCTGAAAAAAAAAAACATGATGTTTTTCTGTGGAAAGAGAGTTACCAGAATAGCAAGGAACAAATATAGCAAAATAACAATGTAATAATAGCAAAAATCATTGGCATGGGGTGCACATATGGCTGAATGGAAATGCTATTTACATATCATTGTTTTATTATCATTTTTCAGCCAAACAATTTGACTTCAAATGGCGCCTTATCTGCTATACACATGTCCTAAATTTTGACATGGCCTTATTCTAACCATTAGATCTTGATCTAGGAAAATGTATGATTCAAATAATTAAGAGAACATGTTCCTTTCGAAATTCAAAGGTTGTTCAAGCCTCTAAAAACACCTCCACGTCTTGAAAATGATGAGCCTTGACAAGGTTCTTCTGAGCCCATGACCTCCATCAACATACTACACACCTCCAAAGGTACATTTCATGTGTCTGCATGTATTGACATTTTCTTCACGTGGTAATGCTTACCTCCACATAACTTAAGTATGAAAAGACAACAAGCTCTCCAAGCATTTACATGTAAATCTAACACAAATACATGTGGAATATAAACTAGAATATGAGGAATAAGATAAGATAAGATAAGATAAGATAAATAAGGAGAAATGCAAACCTTTGTATCTTTTAGTACATTATCCATTTGGTTTCAAGAACCACCTTATTGTAGGCCATATTCTAAAGGAGATTAATACAATTCATGATATATGGGATACTTAAAGACTCTTGCGACAATTATTGAACTGTCAAACAACTGAAGAACTAAGACAAGATGACCAGTATTTAGACAAAATGAGTGCAGAAGCACAATTAACCACCCAACCGGATCCATTGGGTTTTGGCAAAGGTATCATCAGCAAATAAAATTTATTGTTATTCGGATACCTGCTTATCGACTTGTTAGTCCACTCCAAGTAGAAGCCGGTTAATGCCTTTCCCATTGGCTCATGATTAGAAACAATATCTAGAGTCTGCAAACGCAGTAAGAGAAAAGCTGATTGGGGTTTTGAAAAGGGGCCTAAGACTCATTCGGCAATGTGGAGAGAAAGAGTATACAAAATCACTTTCCACCATTCTTTGCAGTGCAGGTGAGTTTTGTGAGATTGTTGATCATGTCAAAAGATATTCTACAATGATGAATAAGTTGATTGTTGTGTTCGCCCCAGCCCAACAACAACTTATTAAGGATCTGGAAGAAATAGTAGAGTTATATTTTAGGAAGCTTCTAGATGACATTATATCAGCTCATGAACAAGACAAGAATGCACCCATCAACAACCTAAAGTCTAATGTAAAGAATACTGAGAGTAACCTAAATTTCGGGTCTAGTAGCCAGGCAAAGCGTAAGCGGTTTACTTGAAAACTCTTGATTAAATGGTTGGAAAGAAGCTTAAACTAAGCCTATTGCATCCAAGATTCTATGGTGACACTGTTCTATTAAAAGACGCAACACCGTTGGGAATTGGCACTTTTGGAATTGTCAGCAAAGCAGTTTGGGGTCATGAAATGCCATTAGCTGTCAAACAATTCTTCTACAATGAGGTTTTTGAAAAAGAGTATAACGTATTGATGAAGTTGATGTCTTCAGATTGTGTGACATTCCAGGATAATATACAGTATGAATACCTATATTATACTGCCACGTCACTAGTACATGACGGCATGTACTCGACCTAGCTAGAGTTGTTCCATGGGCTATAACTATTATCTTGCACATATCCATAGGATATGTCAATATAAACCTTAGTGCCAGATGGCTTCCAGCTATTGGGCCCGAAAAACTCTAGCCCTAAAGTCGTGGGCTAAAAGGGACTGGAACCCTAAAAGTTTCCCTTTTTGGATTCCAGTCTCAGTGACGCGTACTGCGGCAGTTCCACAGGCATTTTGATCTCAGTCGAGCAGTGAAGCTCGAGTTCAGCAGTCGCTTTCTCGATCTCAACATCTTGCAAGCTTTCTCGATCATTAAGGATCTAGAAGACAAAGTAGAGTTAAATTTTAGGAAGCTTTCAGAAGACCTTCTCATGAACAAGATAGGAATGCACTCATCAACAACATAAAATCTAGTGTAAAGAATACTGAGAGTAACCTTAATTTCATGTCTAGTAGCCGGGCAAAGCGTAAACGGTTTACTAGAGAAGTCTTGATTGAAAGGTTGGAAAGAGGCTTGCTTCCAATGAAATCCACTAAGCCTATTGCATCAAAGATTGGAGACATTGATCTATTAAGAAAAGAGGCAACACTGTTGGGAACGGGCAGTTTTGGAACCGTCAGCAAAGCACTTTGGGGTGATGAGATGCCAGTAGCTGTCAAAGAATTCTTCTACAGTGATGCTTTTGAAAAAGAGTATGACATATTAAAGAATTTGATGTGCACAGATTGCGCGCATGTGTACAAATACTAGGGCATTCAGGCAAAGGCAGTGATACCAACAAAACCCTAAAAAGCTTATAGGAAAAAGGAAAGAAAATCCACTTTCCTTGTATGAATCAACTGATCCCATACTGCCAATTGCCAAGGGATTAAGAGGTTTACATAGAGTTGATGTATCTAAAGCAGAGTGTAAGACCACTCTTCTTGTTGGATGGAGACCAGGTAAAGTCGATGGTCGCTAGGTCGATCCGATCACAGGTTGTTGTTTGTCTCCATCTCTTCTTCCAACAATTCACATAATTAGCAGGGTACACCTGGTTCCTTACCGGGACTAGTTCCCACCAAGTCAATTGGATGGTCTTGAAGTTCTCCTTCTTATCATCCATTTGAGGGTCTTCTGTAGAGTACCCTACCCAGGTGGGGTACAAAACGTCATCCAAGCATACAAGAATAAACATGCCCTTTTGTAGGTCTTTGTATGGATTGAATTCTCCCGGGGGGTGCACCTCTATATATAGACAGATGGCATGTGCGTTCGAAGGGTCATAGAAAAACCCCTGTATACGGCTTTTTGGAGTAGAAAAACCCATACCATACGGATTTTTGACTTAGCATAC
>JAANSK020249041.1:0-13458 GCA_011763485.2 Isoetes engelmannii
TGAGGCTTGCCACCAATTTTTTATGTTTCCCTACCAAATCTTCACCCCAACCCTGCTTTTCTGCTAGTTTTTTTTTTTTTTGGGGGGGGGAGACTCTAGACTAGCTAGAGCTTATCCTACCAAAGGGTACCTATTGAACTTACTGGTTTACTATGGAAACACAATTAAGACAGGAATGCACCACAATGGAAGACACGTTTATTCAATTTAGGTACCGTAAAGCTATTTGGAAAGATAAAAGGATAAAGACGCTACAAATCCCTTTACATGAAAGGCTAAAGGTGAAAGGTTAAAGGCTAGTGCTAACACCCCACCAGCGAATTTAGTCCTTTACCAAATAAGATATAGAAAATATTGTCTCTAGAAGTAAGAAGACCAAGTTGCAAAACATCACAACTTATAGATAATCTCCCCACCTGCGAATTTCATCTCGCACTCGGATGAAAAAAATCTTTGGTAGTCAGAAAGAAAAGATCACGAGGGCTACAATTTTTTAATATCTATTCTGATTGTCAAGGACACCAAGAGCTCGAACATTGTCGTGATATCACTTTTCGTCTAGTAACTTAGTAAAAATGTCTACAACCATAGCAGTAGTTGGACAATATTCCAATCGAAGTACACACTTTTCAACTTCATGCAATGATAATGCAACTCAATATGCTTGGATTTGGAATGTAACACTTTGTCCTTAGACAATGCAATAGCACTTTGATTGTCACACATGAGTAAACTTGATCCATCTTGAACTTGTCTTAAACACTCTAGTAAACTGCGTAACCAAGCTAGTTCTCAACTTGCCAAAGATGCAGCAATATACTTTGCTTCAATAGTGGAAAGCGAAACACATTGTTGCTTTTTACTCATCCAAGACACTAAAGATTTTCTTACGAAAAAACAACAACCACTTGTTGATCTCTACGTGTCCGGACAACCATCCCAATCTGCATCAATGTACTCAAGCAATCTGAAAGCATTGAACGTGTTTGCTTAGTATATGTGACAACATAATGAATTGTACTTTTCAAATATCTCAAAACATATTCAACATTGTGCCATTTTTCCTTTCCAGGATTAGTCATAAACTGCCCAAGAGTATTGGCAGCATAATTAATGTCTGGCCGAGTTGCATTGCAATATACATGGGAGCCCCTACAAGACTCGCATAAGGACACTTCTGCATCTCTAATCGATCCTCAAACGTTACCGGGCATTGATGCTTTGACATTCTTGTCCTTGTGGAACCAACCGGTAGTGGACTAAGTTGATCTTTATAGTCATTGAACTCCAGCGCGCGCGCGCGCGCGCACACACACACACACACACACAAACAAAAGTCATTGTAAAGTACATGCAAATTCATAATGATAATGATGATTTATTATCATGCCACATCATACTCTCAGGTCCATTAGGAGGCAAAACAAGAAATAGATGTAGTGAGTACAATGAGGCCTCTCGCCTCCATATCATCTGCTAGGCTATTCAAGTCTAAAGTCATTTTTCAATGTTCCCACTATGCCTGAAGATAAGCTCCTAGTCTTGCGGGGGCATCATAATACAAATTCCTTAGTCAAAGTAGCATTAATTTCATAAGCATATTGTAACTTTGCGAACCTGGCATATTCAAGGAAAACATGGTGCTCATCTTCCACAATAGATCCTCTGCAACATGGACAAAATCTTAGCTCACGAGGTATATCATGAACAAGTGGGAAGGCATACAAGCTTGGGAAATGAGTTTAAGTCGTTTGAATTCCATCCCTAAATCAAAATATTCTTGCTCCGCATATATAATAATAGGGTTCACCTCCCATTTGTAATATTCTATTTTTTGTGCCAATGCAATGCCCACAATGGGAAGGAAAAAATGGAACTAATTTCAATTTTTTTCATTCATGAGAATGCTCCTCATTAGCCTCCATATACAATACCTCTCATTTACTGTAGCGTGGGTATCACTGCATTCGTTAAAGCGGCATCATGAAAGCCTTCAACATGTTCTAAACCCCAACTTAATCATAATGACCACTTTAGTGCCACTACTATGACAGTGCGGGACAAACTTTAAAAACCTAACAAGTATATTTCCTATATATATAATTTAAGCTAGGCGGAAGGGGCCTATGAAACTTTAGATTGCATCCCGAAAATATAAAGAAACCCATTGTTTTTTGACCGGTAAACTTCCTAAAATTATTTTCCCCTCTCAGAAATTCTTGATTTTAAGAGGTAAAATGCTAGTGTTCCTAGGAATTACTATCACCAATATATAGATGTTTAACCAAAACACATATTATTGTGTGTTCCTAGCAATTTTTATTGGTTATCTGGATTGCTCTGGCAGGCATATCAGGATCTGCTACCGTTGCATTAGTTGGATAAGATCCTAAACACCAACCTTATCACTTTGATCCGAAGGTCAAGGAGCCCAGGTCGATCTAAAACTGGCAGCCCATTACCTTACTGTCAGTTGTCTACAAGATCATAGCAAAGGCATGTGCAGAAAGATTGATTTTGGAAAAAACTATCAGTCAAAAAACAGTCTAGTTTTTTACCTGGCGACATATTCTTGAAAATGTCGCAACGACATATCAGGGCATGTACTGGGCTAGGTGCATAAGACAGCGTGTAAGACTAGGCTTCGGTCCCTTTTTCTGTGAAATAGCGTGGAAGCTTTTGAAGTCAGCTAAGGCAGTAGTACTGCATCAAGGTAAACCTTTTGACATCTTCCCTATCAGAAGAGGTATTAGGCAAGGATGCCCTCTGGTGTCCTGTTCACTATTGTGGCAGAGGGCCTCTCGCAGCTTCTCCATTGTGCTCTAGATGTGTGTGCAAGGTCTGAGTATGGCTGATGGTTCACAGATTGTGTGCAATCAGCTTGCAGATGACACCTTCCTTCTTTTGGAGGCCTCTGAAGCCAATCTTGACAGGACTAAGCAACTCCTGGATCTCTTCTCCTTGGCTTCTGGATGTGTACTGAATTGGCAGAAGTGCAGTGCCATATGGGCCTTGGACAGCCCCGTTCCAACATGTGTTCACACCTATCCTTGGACACTTGTTCCACCTCATACAGTCACCAAACTTTTGGGTGTGCCAAGTTGTATAGAGCACATGCTTGGGATCAGATCATCTTAGGTTTCCAAAGGCACTTGCTCTGGTGGAGAGGTGCTTCACTTTCAATGGTTGGGCGTATACAGGTGGCTAAGCCTGTCCTCAACAACACTCATGTTTATGTCACTTCTGCGTTTCTAGCCCCAGCTTCAAAGTTCAAAGAGATAGTGGCCATAATACGTAATTTTGTCTGGGGTGGCAACGAGTCTGGAGCAGTGGTCAAAGTGGCTTGGAAGACGTGCGTATGTTCCAAGAAAGATGGTGGTCTCGAGATGATGGACTTATCGCTTCATAATAAGGGTTTTAATCTCAGTTCATTTGGAGAATTCTTTTGGGTCACACACAGTCTTGTGGGATGCGTTTGCTAGTCCAGGCTTTAGAGCATTCACGACCTTTTGGCAAGCCCTCCCATCTCCCTTGCATGCCATGGGCTTTGTTTTATCCTTTGAAGTCATTTCCTCATGCCTCCCCCTTCCTTCACGGACTCCTCAAAGCATGAAGAGCTGTTAGTTCATTGGCTTCTTTACATTCTTCAAACAGATCGCGTGCTTCCTCTCCCTTCCTTTGGATGCCATTACTTGGCTTGCCCCCACTGGTTTCTACCATGCATCCTAAAACTCAGCGTATGTGGCAATGTGTGGGTATTTCTCTGGTTCAGGATTTGTATTCTAATGGACGTCTCCGTTCTTGGCAAGAGTTCAAAGACATTTTCAGGCTGACGCGGCAAGATTACGTCATATGGGAAGCTATGGCAGATAATATCCCTTTGCTGTCAAACCTCAAGAATGAATGTGCTTGGTGTTTTGTAGCAGATATTTCATGGAGGAAGAATTTTGTTCGGACTTACTATAGACAGCTCACTATGCAGCCTCCTCTGCCTCCTTTAGTGCACTGGCAACTAAAGAGTTCCAGAAGCCTAGCATGCAGTGGTCTAGTTCGGCGTGTGGGACAAGAATATCATTCCAAAAGTAAGGTCTAGTGTTCGAGTTCACTCCTTCAAACCATCTGTTAGTCCTCTTTGTCCAATCTGCAAACTTGCTCCTAAAACAATAGAGCATTGATTTGTGCTTTGTCACGATCTTTGCCATATTTGGTCAGCTATACATGCTTCTTTTTGTACTTATCTCACAAGTCAACAAGTTCTTCTAGGCGTTTTTAATGTTCGATGGCCTTGTTTCAAGAAGTGGGCGTTCAATGTTTGGAGGGCTCTAGTCTGTTGGGTGGTTTAGAATAGTTTGTTGGGTGGTTTAGAAACGCAAGTGTCATGTTGTCTTTACAGGCTTGCATACTCCTGTTGCTAGAGTCTTCATCACCAGTTTTTTGTTTCGAAGTTACATCGGGATGTCCGGGATGAGGTTTGGGGCTACCTCTGCCTATCTTGACTTCACATTGTACTAGTTTTCTGTTTCTGTTAATATAAGTTGTTTCTCGTTCTTAAAAAAAAAAAAAAAAAAAAAATTGATTGGGAAAACCACCCCTGCCCTTGGAGGCAATTTAACATGGCAAAAGTACATCCTGCTATCGCAGCCCGTGTGTTGATTTTCAAAATTGAAGTTGGAGGGAGCAATAACTTCAAGTATGCGAGAAGGGACTAGGTATAAAAGTGTCATGCCGCCATGCCATGATAGCTCTCAAAGTTTCTGCAACATATCTTCGAGGTAAGAAGGTAAATGCATGATCATCAATTTCTGGCTTGTCAAAAACTTCGTTCTTTTCCAACTCAGTTTTTGTTTCCTAACAGGTAACCATCTCCTTGGCCGATGTGATCAGGCAATTCAGTATTTCTCTGAGCTTTGAAGGGTATGGTGCACTAAAATTCCTCTTTGGATCTTTCTCCCCTTTAAACTAGTCCCAAGTAAGTAAGTTTCAAGGTTTAAACAGGTTTCTTCAAGATGGGGGTTTGTCAAAGAATGATGCACAACGTCTTCTACAGAAGTGCGAAACAACAAAATCTTTTGATTCTGGAAAGCATGTACAATCTCTTATGGTGCACAATGGGCTTGATTCAGTTGCTATTTTATGTGATTATCTTATTCGGTTGTTTGCGCACCATGAACATTTGCTCGAAGCTAACCAGGTATTCAACAAAGTTTCAAACCCAAGCACATATAGTTGGGCTGCAATTATTCTGGCAAATACCAAGTTGGGGCAGTTCCGTATTGCCGTTGAATTGTTCCATAATATTCAACTTGGGGTACAGAGCAACAGGTATGTCTATATTGCTGTGCTCAAAGCATGTATTTTAAATAAAGACCTTCCACATGGAAGAGTTGTTCATGACGAATTTATCACAAGCCAGCTTGTGTCAGATGTTATCATTGGGAGCATGCTGCTTCGTATGTATGCCACATGTAGGAGCATGGAGGAAGCATGTAGGGTGTTTAATAAGCTTCCCAACCGGGATTTGATCTTATGGAGCACAATGATTGTGGGATATACCCAGCATGGGAATGCTACCTTGGCCCTACATTCCTTTGATGAAATGAAATGTGAAGGCTTACAGCCAGATGTCATTATTTTGTTAAACATCATAAATGCATGCAGCAAGATTGCGGCCATAGAGTGTGGCAGGGTTATCCATGTTGAGATATTAGAAAGAGGAACAGGAAGTTTGGAATTGAATGCTCTCTTACTTAGTACCCTTGTTGACATGTATTTTAAATGTGGCAGCCTAGAAGAGGCCTGTGGAGTATTTAATAAGTCCCAGAATAGAGATGTTGCTTTTTGGAATACGATGATTTTAGGATTTGTGGATAATGGGAAGTCTGGTTTAGCTTTGGAATGCTTTGACGAGATGCAGAACGAAAGGATAGCGCCAGAAAAAGTAACTTTTCTGGGAGTTCTGAAAGCATGTTCTGGATCAAAAGCCTTGCAAAAGGGTAGATTCCTCCATAACAAGCTCATGGACAACAGGATTCAATTAGATCTTGTCCTGGGGAGCACCCTGATCCATATGTATAATAAATGTGGGAGCCTAGGAGAGGCATGTTTAACCTTTGGCAAGTTGCAGGCTCGAAATGTAGTTGCATGGAGCACAATGATTGAAGCATATGTCCAACATGGAGAAGGCTTGCTAGCTTTACAGTCTTTTATGAACATGCAATACGAAGGTATACTACTAGATAAGGTCACATTTCTAAGCATTGTAAAAGCTTGCAGCATCATACGAGGAAGAGAATGGGGCAGGCTCATCCATGAGCAGATCATTGAAAGGAAATATGGATCGGATATTGCAGTGGGGAATACTTTGGTTGATATGTATGCAAAATGTGGGAGTTTTGATGAGGCAAGGGAAGTGTTCAATAACTTGCAAGATCGGGATGTTGTATCATGGAATGCATTGATTGCTGGATATGCACAGCATGGTAATGCTCATTTAGCTGTAGACTGTTTGGAGAACATGAAGCTTGAAGGAGTAAAAGCTAATGTTCTGTCATGGAGCGCAATTATTGAAGGATATACACAATACGGGGAAGGTGTCTTAGCTCTGGAATGTTTTGAAAAGATGCAACAGGAGGGCACGAAGCCAGATGTAGTTATATATTCAAGCGTCTTGAAAGCATGTGTCAGTATAGGAGCAATTGCACAAGGTAAATTAATTCATGACAAGATCACTGAAAGCGGGTTAGAACTAGATTTTACGATGGGAAATATCATTATTGACATGTATGCTAAAAGTGGGAATTTGGAGAAGGCTTGCTACGTCTTTTACAATTTGGTACATCGAGATGTGGTATCCTGGGGGGTTTTGATTGAAGGATATGTTCAAAATGGTGATTATTTGGCGTCTCTAGAACTGTTTGGCAAAATGCAAAAGGAAGGAATAAGGCCAGATAATTTTATTTTTGTTAGTCTTTTGAAAGCATGTGCTAATTTAGGGGCGCTAGAGAATGGTAGGCAGATTTATAGCATGATTACTAGTTATAGACTTGAGTCAGATGTTTTGATAGGCAATGCGATGGTTGTTATGTATTCAAAATGTGGAATGCTAGAGGAATCTCAGAAACTCTTTGACATGTTGCCTAGCCAAAGTATGGTATCATGGAATGCATTGATTACTGGATATGCGCAGAGTGGGAAAGGTCTTCTAGCTTTAGAATGTCTTAAAAATATGCAACAGGCAGGAGTAGGGCCAGATGAGGTATCAATTATTAGTGTTCTTACTGCTTGCAGTTACACAGGTTTGGTAGATGAAGGCCTCTGCTGTTATAACTCTCTGAAAGAGTATGCCATTTTGCCAACCGTTAAACATAGTACTTGCATGGTTGACCTTCTATCTCGTGCAGGATTTCTTGAGGAGGCAGAGGATTTCCTTTGTGCCACCATGAACACTGATGTTGTTGGATGGACAACCTTGCTAAGCGCTTGCAGAGTACATGGAAATATCAAAGTTGCAAAATGTTGTTTCAGTAAGATAATTAACTTGGATTTGCATTGTGCTGCTGGCTACATGCTCATATCAAGTATCTATGCCAAGCTGCATATAAATAAGGTGATAGGAAACAAAAAGCTATGCATATGAGTACAACTTTAATCCTTTAAAATCATGTAAGTGATGCAGCAGCAGGAAAGGGCCCGGGCATCCAATAATTTGAAAAAGCTGAAGCAATGATTAAAGTGACATGAAGGGAACAAAAAGATAAGGTAATTATTAGATTTGAGGCCCATGCTTTCAAGAGAAGAAAAAATCAATGAAAAAAGGCTATGCGAGAGCAAAATTTTCAGGATTGCTTCATTAGGGTTTTATACCTACATTGCTATAATGGCATACACAAGCCATGGCAGATGCCAGAAGTGCATTGTGCACTCTTATGTCTATTTTATCTGCTAAACCCTGAAAACAAGAAGGGCTTCGTCTTGATGGGTTCAACTGGAGGAAGATATTGCTATGTCTTACAAAGATGCTCTCTTGCTATTCAGGTATGTTTCGCTTCTTTAGTGTAATGGTCCTGTGTGATTAGATTTTGCAGTAATCATTGATAAACCACTGATCGTAGCCGATTTAAGCAGTCATTTCAGAGAATCACTTATGAAATTACTTATTGTAGCCAGATTCAAGCATAATTATCAAGCTTTTATCAACGTTGTGTTTCTATAAGCAAAGAACAATCACTCTTTCTTGCTATTTTTTAGTCTTTTTCCTTTGTTTTGCTTCAATTGCAAGCTCTTCTTAAGACAAGGGTGATCACTCTATGGCTATGGCTAAAGCTGGACCTTTGGAACCCAGAATATGTCGAGGATCAATGATCCACGACCGAAGCCTAAAAAGGGAATATGTCGAATCCCTAGGAAAAATAAGAACAATATGCAATGGTCTTTCTTAGACAAATTTCCGTCTATTAAAATTAATTGTCGTTCTATTAAGACCTCACTGAATAAAATACTTATATCCAGTTCGAAGGGGCTGCAAATGAGGGTGGGAAAGAGCCTTTTGTTTAGGTCCACTTGACCAAGCACCTACTTTGTTCTTTGATGGTTTTTGGAAATGCATATATTTATCCTTTGATGGTCTTTTGAAATGCACGTGGGATGCAACAAACAAGAACATATGACATTTGGTCCTTGTCCTTTTTTTTTGCAGGTTTAATCTATTGGGATTGGATGGCAAGCACTTGAAATGTGTTTTATCCATTGTGTTTTTGTGGTGCTGAGACAAATACCTTGTTTGTTGTTGTGTGCTCGGTAGCTTGTTGTGGCTGCTTGGTGTTGATGAGGTGATGATACCAGCAGCTACTTTATTCTTTGATGGCTTTTGAAAATGCACATGGGATCCAATGAAGAAGAACATATGATATTTGACAAATGGTATGCTAACCAGGTACGTAAAATTTTCTGTGACCAATGGTCATATTCAGGTTAAATTCTTGGCGAGCTTTATTAATGTATTTTCATATATGGAAATGTGCAGTGTATTGCTGATTTTAAAATTATGTTTTCGGCCTATTTTATACAATTGGTATTCTGATTTTAGGGTTGCAAATCTGAGGCTTGATCCCAGATTTCATGATTTTGGGCCTGAAAGCCCCAGATTTAACTATAATGATGATCAAGAAACTACATAAGAAGATCAAGGAAAACATGGAATATACCATGGAAATCTTGAAAATTCGTCAATCTATCATAGATCTGCACTAAGCTTGAGTAATCATAGGAGAAGGATGGTTTTCTTGGATGCTTTGAATTCCATGGATGATGCTTATGAACGGCTGGATAATTCTGAGGTAAATTCCATCTATGCTGTATTTTGGGTAATTTTAGTTGTTTCTATTGCCTATGATAATGAGTGTGAGAGGCTCTTAACATTGTTTTGTTTCCGTTGGCGGGACACAAAATACAGTTACTTAAGTTGGATCTATGTTAAATAAAGGCTGGAAAGCATATTGAACTCAAAAATCAAGTTAAATCTTGCTTTAACAGAAAACCTAAATTACTCTAGCAGAAAATTAGGTCTGTATCAAACCTAAAAAAAAGCTCAGTAAATTCGTCGTTTTTTTAGCTGAAAATTGATATGCAACTTGCTTTATATGCAAGCTAGTAGGCCATAACATTTCGTTCCCAAATTTTGAATAGATTCTGAGATACATGACTTCAAAACTATGCTAAACATTGATGTTAGCGCAGAAAATTAGGCCTGTAACAGGCCTAAACAGACCAACCAAATCGTCTCCTTTTGAGCTAAACTTTAACAATGAAACTAGCTTCATGTGTAAGCTATTTGGTCATAAAGTCGTAAAGCAGAAAACGAAATAGATTTTGAGATATATGGGTTTAATTTGAGACAGTCCTTGGAAATATGGCCTTTAACACCACATTTCCAACATTCTATTTCTTTTATATCCCTCTTTCTATCAGCCTAAGTAACTGTTCTACTTTTATTTTTCATAATGAAATAGCAATCCGTTCTATTATGATTGTCTATGCTACAAATATGGCAATGTTTGCTCTACACTCATTGGCATAATGCCTTGGTCTAGAATATTTTGTGCACCGAATAAAGCTTTGCTCAGCTTCGCCTAGAGCAAGTTTCCTCAAATTGTTTTGGATATCTTGCTGCATCTTATGTTGCAAATCTTGCACATCTCTAATTTCTTGGTTTACTTTCTTTTAAACCAAGTTCTCTAGTTCTGGATTCACATGCCTTTCAGCACCCATAATAGAGCTTAATTCAGCAGCTCGTCCCACTGCCTTATCTAAGGTGTTCGGACTTTTCAATTCAAGTTGTAATTTTAATGTTGCAGGGGATTTTTGGACAACCCTTTGGACAAACCAGGTTACAATATTCTCTCTCTTCATGAGGTTTAGAAATTATCTTGCTTGCAAGTTCAGAGACTCTAACACCAAGATCTTTGGGTTTTTCGTCGGGCTTAATTTGTATAACTGTCAAACCAGGTTACAATATTCTCTTCACGAGGTTTAGAAATTATCTTGCTTGCAAGTTCAGAGACTCTAACACCAAGATCTTTGGGTTTTTCATCGGGCTTAATTTGTATAACTGTCAACTTCTTTTTTAAATCTTTGTTTGTTTGTGACGTTCCAGGTATTTATATGGGTATAAATACATGCCACGTCACCAATGATTTAAGTATTCATTAATCCTTGACTAATCAAGGGGGCCTGACTTTATTCATTAAGCATAGTTAGTTATGTTAATTTGACATTTTAAAATATTAAAACCTAAACTGATTAATCAGTTAAAAAATGCATTACTCATTAAGTTAATTAGTGATTAACCAGTTTAGCAAGCCCCACTTAGCCAATTTCGATTGGCCAAGAAGAACTTGCCAATCTGGGCTTTAATCAAGTGGAAGGCTTGCCAACATTCTGCCCCAAATCGATTGGAGCGAGGAGCAGCCCCCTTGAGCGCCCAATGACAGTTCATCTCCAGCTGATCGAGGATGAGTCGTCTCAACGGTTCTAGTGATGATACGGGTTAGTAGATTAGTGTAATCGTTCTCTTTGATTATGCTAACCCTTCTCTGAGTTACATGAATGATTTAAGTTATGTTCTAGTATCTGGAATGATGGATGAGTTAGGTAGTTTGATTTCGCCTCTTAGATTAAGGGTTTAAGGGTGGGTAGAGGCCTGAATTAGTCTTTAGGATTGTAGCATATGTTCCTAGATTAGACCCCTCTTAAATCCCAGTAATTGCGGCCTGTGCATAGAGCCCATCGGGTTGTACATGTTATACTATGGCTGAGCACCATATAAGGGAATTGATGGTGAAGTGGTACGAGATCCAACTGAGGTTGGTGAACGTTTTAGTGTGCTAGGCTTATAGTCAGTCACTGTGTGTAGGCCGGGTATGGGTCTGACACCCCCTGGGTCAGGAATGCATCTGAGGATGATTCTTGGGCTCGATAGGTGTGGGTGACCTCGACCTACGGATTTTGGGGGGTTAAGTCGGGTACGGGTGTGGTTCGCTGGATGGGGGCCACATTCTCTGGCCACACATGGAACCATCATACTCCTGGGAAGGACTTGTCTTTCCCTACCTCATCGGACCGGGGAGATGCAACCCGGAGTAGGTCTCATAGAGTGACTCCATGAGATTTGCGTCTCCGGCAGGCTACAACCACATTATAACGTGATCCAGCCTACCTTCAAAGTATGCACAGGAGGGGCGGATGGTGTGGACTACCCTAACCAATGTTCTTATGCCAGCCAAAGCCATTGTCATGACTCTGTCTGCTGTATTCCGAGCCACAGGCTGTTAGTCGACCCCATGGAGTCTGAACCCAGGGTAGAGCCTTTGTTTCAGTATATTTTGATGTATTCATATGTATGTTGATTATTTGGATGATGGAGGGGCCAACCCTTGAGGTGGCATATTGATATTTGTGCTTGTACTAACATGTATGTACGCTTCCGCCCTCTAGGATATCCCAGTGAAGGAATGGGAGGCCAATGACATCTCCGTGTCCTTCCTTCGTGTGCTTGCTCATCCTGAGTAGCCCGGGGTAGACGGAGGGCTCGACTCGGTATTGACCTACTGAGAAGGGGGATTTCCCGTATCTATACGATGGGAGCCCCATATAGAGCCGGGGAGCGTCACAGTGGTACCAGAGCCATGATCTCGGTAGACCAGATCATAGCACTGGCCATGGCCATTTAGATGACTAACATGGTGTAACATAAGGTTATTCTAGGTTTAATGAATTGGAATGGCCATAACTTCTTTTAGGTAACTCCAATGGAGGAGATTTCAATGTCAATGAGTCAAGGAGGGTCGAATTAGCTAGGAACACCCCTTATCTCCCTCGGAAACACCTCCTAAAGCCCTAAAATAGCATGTTGCGCACCCTGCCAAAACCGACTCTGGATTCAAAAAGTTGAGATCGTATAATGGCTAGAAGCGCAACGTATAAAACGCGTATACTCGTCGTATAATTTTTTTTTTTTTTTTTTTAATCTGGAAAAAAAATCTTTACTTTAAAGTTTCTTTAACGTCTCTTTTTTTTTCTAGTACTTTGCCTTTTCCCTTTCCGCGCCGGAGTTCGCCATAGCCGCCGTACTTTCCAAGGTCGCCATAGCCGCCGTACTTGCAGTCCGCCATAGCCTGAAGCTTGCGCCACCCTTGGCAGCGCCTTCTCAGCTTAGTCGCCTGCGTCCTCAGTGCTTGTTAGTTCTCTGCCATGGGCCGCATCAAGCAAACGATATCTTCGGAGAGCATGGCAGTTGATTTGCTCATGGCAATGATAGGCTCTAAGCTTTCTGAAGGCCCTGAGCAAATAAAAGTCTACTTTCATGAGTTGGTCCACAGATTCGTACATGGTATATCCATTCCCTTCCCCATCTTCCATTTGATGGCTCAATTTTTGCGGAACTTAAACGCCATCAATTAGAACTATACCCTTGAGATTCGGCCACATCAGCTCAGACACCTTGTCCGGTACCAACCTCCTGTTGATCAAGAAGTGGGCCTTGTTGAGTTGGCCAGGGTTGAAGCAGTTCGTGTTATGGAGATGGCGGAGTCTGCCGATACATTTGAACAACTCAAGGGTGATGCTAAGACTAGAGGTCGTGCTTATGTCTATCTAGGGAATGGTGAATGTATTTTTGAAGGTGAAACATATGATGTTCTCGAGTACTTCTATATGGAAGCTACTCACCAGTTCAAGTGGGGAAAACTTCCTGAGGAACTCCCCGAGGGATTCCTCACCCCCATTGAAGTGGATATGGATCTTAATCCTGGCAGGTATATGGCAGAGTTACATAGGACGGAACTCCTACAAAACCAAGCTCCACAGGGATCAGCTCCGTCATGTAAAGGCTCAAGCCGACTCCTCGGTTCTCGAAGGAAACATAAATCTACCTCCCTTCCCCCCCCCTCCCTCCCTCCCCCC
>JAANSK020249052.1:0-23352 GCA_011763485.2 Isoetes engelmannii
AGTAAATCCTATGGTGATGTATACAGAACAAGCTTACTTGAGGGAGCTACCAGGAGGGAAAACAAGGCGGCTCATTTTCCAGATTCGGCTGAGCTCACATAAGCTGGAAATAGAAGTTGGAAGAATGGAAAGGGTGCCCAGAGAACTCCGTTTCTGTCGCTGTTGTTTTGGAGGATTGGAAGATGAATGTCATGCCTTGCTGACTTGTGATGCCTTTACACATCTGCGGGAGCGACATCACATCACCGCGCCCAATTTGCACACCCTGCTGCAATTGGCCTCACGAGATCTTGGAGCATATCTATGTGAGTATTGGGATGATAGGCATCAATTGTTTGAGTTGTTCGAGCTATTCGAACAAGTGGCCTAACAGTAATATTATCTTTGTACTTGTTTCGCCATGGACCTGAGGGTCTGAAGGTGTGAATAAATCAATTCAATTCAACAAATCGTTCATATGAGCGCGGGGTAGTGTTGGCAAACTTTTTAAGCCCAACCAAAAAAATTCTTGATGTTCCCTCAAATCTACCTATCTATTATCTTATCTTAATATAGAAGATCATGAATTTTCCTGCAATGGACTAGCTTATTTGGAAATTCTTAAATTTCAACTTGTATTGTTCCGTGGGACTTTGCCCTAACCATAAACGTTATGCTTAATAGAAGCGGGAACGATGGTGACATAATTTTAACGTCCACAGGAAGCCATAGTTTATGAGATGCTTTACAGAGCCATGCATTGCAACCGTGCCCGTATAGGCTACATGTACTATGGGTGTATTAGACCGTATGTCATAATAATCTTCTAAATTCATACGTGGAAATTACGTGTACCATAATATGGACAAAAGGAGTTGTTTTGCGAAGGAAGCAGCAGCCATGGAGTCAGCTCCGGTGGCCGTCCAGCACAAGAGCACACTTCTGCCTAGAACGCCTTCTAGACCTCAGCTTGATCTCACTGGAGCTGCAATTCAGGGCTCAACCGAGGATAGACACCCCGTTATCGTTCTTCCTAACCAGAGTGATGACATTAGTCATTTTGCCATCGACATTGGAGGTTTTTTATCCTTCTTTTGAATATATGAAGCTTCATTCTGTTGCATTTCAAATTCGCAAGAATTGCACTATGCATTTCCATGTGAGCACTGCATTATGTAGGCTTCCTTCATTCTGTTTAATGCTGCTGAATTTACAACTAATTTTCCAGGATCATTGATTAAGTTGGTATACTTTTCAAGACAATCTGAATCAGCTGGAACAAGTGGTTCCTGTAAGATCAAGCACTCAGGAGATTCGAAATCACCCAGGTTTCAAAAAGGCTTTCCTGGTGGTCGTCTTCACTTTGTCAAGTTCGAAACGAACGAGCTGAATGACTGTTTAGACTTTATTCAGTCAAAGAGACTCCATTGCTCTAGCGCATTGTTAGGTGAAACTCTTCTTCTATTATTTCTGGCAATGATGTACTTTAAGTTATGGGAAAGGCAACACTGAACTGTGCAATATCTGTGATCTTTATATTCTTTAAAGCAGCTGATATACTTATAACTTCTGTTTCAGATGGTCCAAGTGGAGAAGAACCAGTTATTAAGGTACTTTCTGTTGCATTTTGCCGAGATAGTGTAATGTGACATTCCTAACATCCCCCACAGGCGTCCTATAACAGAAAAGACAGGAAAAGTAAGAGAGGCCATAAAATCTGCATGGAAACGAAGAACAGGACTCTTTTGGAACAAACAGGACATCTTAGACCCATTAGATCCGTTGAATTCCATGTCGAATCATCAATTAAATTAGGCTTTTGCATTATGCGTCTTGTTTTGTAATTGACATGCTAATATTAAATGGACATGTACATCTGATGCAAGTTGTTAGACCATCAGTGACAGGAAATAGATAGATAGATAGTGCTTTTACATCATGCAGGAGATTAAAAACAACTGATGTACTAATTATGCAGCTAAGATTGCACCAACTGCAAATTTACCCCGAGCCATTCCACAGACTCATTAGCAAAGAGCATTGGGTATGCTGTGCAACCCTGCTTAACTCCAATGTTACTAATATTTCTCTTGTCGCACTCAACAGTGAAAAAAAGAAATGGGAAGACATAGGCAGTGCAAAATGGTTTGTAGTATTTTGGGGATCAAGTTTCAAAGACCCTATTGCATGATGAGCAAAAACAGGCCTGCCCCTTTTGAGATGAGACTCTCTACTTATCTCCTTTGTATATGATCAGTCTAAAATTGCTCCCTCTAGATCGGTTTCCTAGTAGAGCCATGGAAGATGAAGAATTAGAAAAAGGGCGATGGTTTCATGATGGTAAGAAATGGTTGAGCAGTTGGAATATCACCTTGGACGATTTCCCTACAAATTTAGAAGGTATGCATGACCTGGTAAGATGGAAAGTTATTGAAAAATTACAGGTGAATGCACAAGGTAAAATGAAGACATATGGAGGAAGTAAATGCTATGGTCGTTTAGACAGTACAGTGATATTTCTTGCAGCTCGCATGGATCTCTTGGATGAGGCTTACTTCTAGGAATCAGAATCCGTTTGCTTTGGAGCATGAGTTTGCCTTTTCAATTCGTGGGGAGGTTTGGCATGACCTTTTTCCGTCATATTAGCTTTGATGGTTTTTCCGTCGGTTCTAGGGCCTCTCGGCTTTTCGTAGCCAGCCTTAGGGTTGTCCATGTTGTGGGTGTCCTCATTGAATGGGGGTATTGGTCGAGAGTACAATGATTATGATTCTGAAGGAGTGGAGATTTTTTGATCAGTTGTCCACAGTATATGTCGAGATTATAAGGCAGCCCAACACTAAATCATCAAGAATGACAGGCCGCACTAATAAGAGGCTTGCATCACTTTACAAGACATATACTACACATAAGAAAATACAATCTAGAATCTGCATTTGATTTTCATTCCTGATAACTTCTTGTAGTTTCCTACTCTTTTGTACTCCTACTTGTCTTCTAGACTGCAAAATCTCTACAGTATAGTGGATATTTCCCATTTTTATTTTATTGTTATAAGGAGGTTCACTTTAAGGCTTAACTTGGACTGGAACTGTTTGGAAAGGCTACAGGTGGTGGAGCATACAAGTATGCAGATGTATTCAAAGAAAGACTAGGAGTGACATTGGATAAGGAGGATGAGATAGATTGTCTTGTTGCTGGAGCAAATTTCCTGCTCAGGGTAATTCTATATTCTGTAGTTACTTACATATTGTATGCTTCACCATCCTCTCATGTCCTTACTCCATGCTTCCTTTTTAGCTGTATCTGTCTCTAAGAAATTTTTTGATATGCTTGCCAAAAGCATTTTAAGTTGCATTTATTCTTGGACAGACTATCAGGGACGAGGCATTCACACACATGGAAGGTCAGAAACAATTTGTGCAGATTGATCATAATGACCTTTTTCCATACCTGTTGGTCAATATTGGGTCTGGAGTTAGCATGATTAAGGTATAGAAGTTTGGGTTTATTTCCTATTACTACAACAAAATGCTATTGACACTAACATGCCTAAGAGAATAGGTTGAGGCAGATGGCCAATTTGAGAGAGTTAGCGGAACTAACGTCGGTGGAGGCACATTTTGGGGACTTGGACGGCTTCTCACTAAGTGCAAAAGGTATTGTTAAATTCACTTTGTTTCTAGCAACTGCAGGGGGAATATTAGCTCTTTTACAACACATTTCTCTGCAATGGGTTCGGTGGATACAATGTTGATGGGAAATAATCCAGCATCTTAGTTCGTGTCTACCAGCTAAATCGCAATAGAAGAAGAGCAAATGGTGATAAATATTCAATTTTGCTCGCATTGTGATATGTATAATTGGCATGCAGAGGAGATAGAAGCATCCCATGTTTCTTTCAAGTTCGAAAAGATTTAACTTTTTCAGAATTTTTCCCATCTGATTGGAACTGTTCGTATATCTAGGAGTCTTCCCTAGCTTATTGAATCCCTATCTTTCATTTGCATATTGTCAATTAGGCAAGAACTGATGCTGTACATTTTGAGAGGAGTGAAAAATGGCAATCTAGATAGGGTCCTATATCCTGGTTAATAATAGGAAGCGTTTTTCTATGATTGCAACGTGATACACCAGCAATAAATTTTGAAACTAAATTCATAATTTTCAGCTTTGATGACATATTGGAGCTTAGTCAGGCTGGAGACAACAGTGCAGTAGATATGCTAGTTGGGGATATTTATGGCGGTCTGGAATATTCAAAGGTTAGATATGTAGGTTGTTTTTCCCTTGCAGAATCCGGGGCCTACAACATTTTTAATGATGCTATCAATTATAGATTGGCCTTTCAGCTACAACAATTGCATCAAGCTTTGGCAAGGTTATTGCTGGAAACAAGGATCTTTCTGATTTTAGACCGGAAGATATTTCCCTCTCTCTCTTACGGATGATTTCTTATAATATTGGGCAGGTTTGTCATCTATTATTCTTTATATGCAGTATCACTTGTTGTTACAAGATAGTAGATACATGGATAAGAAATGTAAAAGTTTAAGGGCCAGAAATTGCAACGTGAATTTGCTGTTAATTTTAATGTATTGATAAAAAAAACCAGGATTAAGACATGGTTTGAAGGTCTTGTAATGACCATCTCGCTGCAAATATCGATCCATGTGCCAGTTAGAGCTTGTGGAAACCTTTGCTTCTTGATAAGGAAGGGAGTTGCCTCTGCTGCCGCAAGCTTCTTGGGCTTTGTGAAGGAAAACCAGTGCACTTAGCAAGATTAGCATGTTTTATATACTTTCACAGGAGTCTGACACAGTATTCAAGCTTTAATGTTTCATGTCTTGTTCCCTGTAGTGGTTAGTTATGCTGACATATAGTTGTCATGAGGTCTTAATTCCTCCCAATGGTGGTAGTAGCGTGTTTTAAGTTGGTGGAAGGTATTATGTGCTTGGTATCCTTTGGGCATGCTCATTAATCTACTACTCGGAAGTCATAGTTAATGAACACATTTTATTACAGATTGCTTATCTAAATGCATTGCGATATGGATTAAAGCGAATATTTTTTGGAGGCTTTTTTATCCGTGGTCATGCCTATACCATGGACACAATGTCTTTTGCAGTATCATTTTGGTATGTAACAGGATGATCAGATTTGAGTGGTTCCTGTTGTTTGACTGAAATTTTTATGGACTTTGTCAAGATGCAATCTCAAACTTAACATTTATGTGGTACATTCATGCGAAAGATTAAACTCCATAAGTGACACTATATTCTAACCCTAGTTTGTCAATATTGAACGTAGGTCTTTATGCTTAGGTAGTCCATGGGGTTCTTGCATCCATCTAAATGCCTTTGGCATAAGGGGTCAATAAAGTTATTTCAAAACACTTTTGCATAATCTGCTACTGAAAGTTCAGGCCGAATGGCTTGGCTTCAACAAAGGTACAAGATCTAATAACAGCAGCGAATAGAAAACTTGACCTCTACTCTTTCTTACACTTTTAAGTAATATGGTTGGCTGTTTATAATAGGCCACACCATATGTCAACATCGATACATTTCAGCCATGTTTGAGTTTAAAATACCATTTAGTCCAAACAACATACTTCTATAAAGATGGGATTCTTGCAGATGCGAATAGTCATCCTTTTTCTTCTTTCTCAAGTTTTATGTTAGATCTTGTTTTTGCTAATTAACATCTTGGTTCTTAATGCGTCTGCCTCATTACAGGTCCAAGGGACAAGCTCAAGCAATGTTCCTACGGCATGAAGGGTTCCTAGGTGCTTTGGGTGCCTTTCTGAGTTATGATAAACATGGCCTTGCAAGCTTAACGGCTCATCAGTTTGTGGAAAGATTTCCAATGGGCGCACCTTATGCGGGAGGAAAAATCCATGGACCTCCTATTAGGGACTTGAATGAGAAGGTGAGAGATGCAGCTACTGTTGCTAATTTTGCAAGCTTGAGAGTTCTTTTGATCATCTTCTAGGTAAAGGAACATGTAACTTGTGTTATTTTCAAACTGGTATAAAAGACAAAAGGTGTAGAAACAAAAGGAAGCAAAAGATTTTAGGCATTCACTTCATGTACGGATAATGCCAATAAGTCCAGCGGAGGAAGTACTTTCAGGTTTGAAAATGGCAGGTCAGGAGAAAAATTGATCATGTCAGCAGTTTTGCTTTGGTGCTGCTTGTACTCTTTTAAAATGTCAAATTGATGCTATTATTGCTCCCTCCTTTTGCTGTTTCTCGTCACTAATAAATGAAGAGGTTGTCTGGTTTGAGTAGGAGGGATGCATTGACGTCTCTTGGTGTTAATTATAACAATGTGTGAAGATTATTACCATCTAATCAGGCTCCATCATAGCTGCACATTATGTTCCATTTTACTTGAGGCTGATGACCAAATAACTCTTGATCGTTGCAAGGGGTCACCATAACCGTATGTTGTTTCTGGATATCGTGCAATACTCTATGCAAAGAGAATGGTTGGTCTTTCACGTCTATGAGCTTCTGTCTCATGAAATGAGAATGAACAAAATTATGAATGCTGCATGGGATATAGAAGAAGCATTTAGCTTAAACACACCTATAATTGAAACTTGTCAAATTCGTGATGCTTTGTGATATCTATTGCAGATAACATGGATGGAGAAGTTCGTACAAAAGGGAATTGAGATAACAGCACCAGTACCAATTGGAACCACAGGGCTTGGCGGATTTGAACCTCCACTCACTCGGTCTAGGTCCTTACGCCATGACTCCAGTGCAGAGTTAAATGTTGGAGTGCTTCATTTAGTCCCATCATTGGAACCATTTCCTTTGCTTGCAGATCCAAAAGGGTAAGATGCAGTTCTCTTATCTGGTATATGGTATCTAGGGTATCTGAATTCCTGCAACAAATCAACACTTGAATATAACACACCTCTGCTCTAAGCATCTTTGTGAAATGTCTCATCTATGACAACACAATAAGAATTTTGAATCGGAAGTTTTGTTTTAGGTACTCATACGTCAGTCGTTCTTGTGAATCAATATATACTGGTAATATGGTATAAATAAGGTCATTATAGTCGTCGTCATGCCAGTCATTCAATGACAGCTGTAGATTTCTACTTGCCTATTCTTGGTTAATGCTAATTATCAACAAATTTGGTGCAGGTATGAGCCTAACACCATTGATTTGGCAGACTTGGATGAGAGGGAGTAAGTTCTCTTAACATTTTTCGACTAATTTTGAATCTCGCTCATTTTTCGACTAATTTTGCATCTCGCTCTTGGAACGATGTTGTAAAGATTCATGAAATGAATGCTGATTGCTCATTGCTCAGAAAGTTATTACTGATGTAGAATGCTCAGCCGATAATTGACATTATCTGTTAGCCCTGCAGGTATTGGTTCAGCATTCTTCGCGAACATTTACCTGATTTGGTTGAAATGGTATTTCTGAAACTTCTAGTGGTAGATCTCAGTTTTAGACCACTCTGTGACTTTAAGATCGAGGATGCACCACTATTCACGCCACAACATGTTATATTAGAGTTGTCATTGAGAAATGAACAGACCAGGGATCAAATGTGGGGCCCTTGGTTAGCACTAGGTCAACTTAATGGGCAACCATTTTAAATCAGGTTTTCCTGGGGATGCAGCTGAGAAACAGAAGTTCCAATCTCATCTCTTTCTATTTTCCCATGTCATCTCCCATGTCATTTTATCAACAAACGGCCCATCTTTAGCAATTTAGTTCCATTTTCTTTATGATTGAGCCCTCATAACATGAAAATCTATTTTCTTCTAGTGCAATTTGTACTGGTTTAGACTGTGCTAAAAAATAGTATTCTCTCTAGATATTGTATCACGCACTGAAGGAGAAGCTTGTGGTTGGTCAAGTGCAGTTTGTTTTTTTATTGAGTGCAGTTTGGGTGATTTGTCAGCACTGCGTCATACAAACAACTCACAGTAGCCTTATTGTATAGTGCATCACTGCTGGACAACGTGCTGCAAAATTTGGTTTACTAGGCTGCAGACAATTGCCTTTTTTAACAACTAAAGAATCACAAGATTGTGATTGAATAGTATGTTATTGAATATCAGTCTGGGGAATGTTTGCAGTTGGCATGACTTTATAATTGATGTGATTGGCATGCATAGCCTTTGCTGCTTGTTGGTAAAAATCATCAAATTGGACTTGTTTCCTGCTTGCTTATGTAATGCTTTTCATAAAGGCGGTAGCAAGTGAAGGAGCTACAGTTGAAGCAAAAAGAAGAGGGGATGCATTTGCTCGTGCATTCCGAGCTCATCTTGCAAGGTAGCATCTTGTGCTTAAAACCCATTAGCCATGTGACCAGATAGATTAGTTAGTTTATTTTCTTGTATGTTTATAGCCATGGCGTGATCAGGGCATGTCAGGAAATGACAAGAACAGTGTTTAGAATTTATATTCAATTTTTTTTGTCCATATGATATCTGAATAAGGTACACAAAGAAGTTAAGAAATTTAACGTCGTCCATTTCATTTCGCATTCCCTCTTAACAAATTTAACAACGGCCATTCTATTTGGCATTCTCTCTTCTTGAGATTTAAGTGTTCTCTTCCTGCCCCAAGACATTTAAATATTCAGGTTTGCTTGTCAGGGATTCAATGGATTTGGAAATGCACATGCTCCAGTATTGTCTGCAGGTTGCTGATGTGGAATACTAGGGTATGTGCAGGGGATAAATTTAGAGACATGCTAGGGAATTGTTGAAGCTAAAATGGAGAAAGTGGCTTTCAGTTTCAGTAGGAGTGTTCGGATATATAGATTTCAGATCCTCTTACATGTCATATTTCTCATGTTTTTGTTTTTTGCTATGCTGGTCATCTGGGGGATGTTAGCTATGTGTTAGGTCACCTTATTATGATATCACCCTGCCATATGTAATGATCACATGGCCTATCTATAAAGGCCATGGTCACATAGAATTTAGCACTTCTTTTGCATGCGTAGAGTAGTTTACACCTCTCTTGTCTCTCTCTATTCCTTCAATTCACTCTCAGTTGTAGAGCTCTTTCATTCAGCATCTTATATGTTTAGCAAGTGGATCGATGTTTGGTTTGTTGCCTCCTTTTATCAACTTATATTGAATGATTCTATTGTTTGTGTGGTAGGTTATGTGAAGAACCTGCGGCTTATGGAAAGCTAGGTCTTGCCAACCTTTTGGAATTAAGGGAGGAATGCCTGCGCGAATTCCAGTTTACAGATGCATATCGGGCGATAAAACAAAGGTCTTGAAATTTGCTAAATGATGATCTGGCCCTTGCAGAAGTTTTAATATGCTGGTTTGTTTCAGAGAGAATGAAGCCTCTTTGGCTGTTCTTGCTGACCTTCTAATGGAGCTTGATAACATGGATCCAGTAAAGTGTTTCTTTTCATTCAAATAAGATAATTTTAAGCTTAGACATTTTTTCAGCTTAATTTGACAAGGTGGTTGCATGGTTCTGTTATTAACAACCTTCAGTGGCGGGGCATCTGAACTGATTACCTGTAGGATGTCAAGCTATTAAAGATTGGGTATCAAAATCATGTGGTAGCTTGCATTGTCATCAAGTGTTTTGCATTGCAGACTTCATGAAATATGTAGACAACTGAAAAAAGACTTCCTCTAGAATTGTTAGAGCATTTGTCAGGAAAAAATTATTAGAGGACGAGAAGCAGCACTTTTAGAAAGTTAGAAAGAGGAGTATATCAATCATGTGCTGTTGCCATCATCATTTGTAGAAATGTAGTCGGTTCCATTTCCCAGGATTTGAAAATTTTAACAAGTCATTTATTTGTGTTGATAATGACAATATTTATTTTTCCAATACAGGATGCAAGACTACTGGCTCTGATTGAAGGAGTTCTTGCTGCAAATATTTTTGATTGGGGATCTAAGGCTTGTGTTGAACTGTATCATAAGGGCACAATACTTGAAATTTATCGAATGAGTCGTAAGAAGATGCAACGGCCTTGGAGGGTGAGTCTTGAGCTTCACATACAGACTCTAAGATAAATGATTTCTTAAGGTTTAAGTTTTATTTTGACAACTTGCTGCATAAAAGGTAGACGATTTTGATGCATTTAAGAAAAGGTGGAATGAAGAAATACCCCACAAAAGGGCATTGTTATTTGTGGACAATTCAGGTGCTGACATAGTTCTAGGGATGCTTCCGTTTGCACGGGAACTTTTGAGGCGTGGAACAGAGGTATTGTGGCTATTACAGAGCAACATTGTACCCAGTTATTATGAGCTTTCTAATTACGTTGATTCTATAGGTGGTACTGGTTGCAAATTCCCTGCCAGCAATCAATGATGTAACAGCAAATGAGCTACCTGCTTTGATAGCTGCAGCATCAAAGGTAAATCCTTTTCCTTGTAAGATGACTAGTCTAGTTTAGTAAATTATTATTCTTATGGCTGCGGTATATGGACGTCCCCAACTCACAGCTGCTATGAGCCTGCAGCTCCATCCAGAGTTGACATTTTCCATCCATACCCACTGACAGAGCCAATACGATGCAGATTCTTGAAATTTGGCCGAGGAAAAACTTCTGCATAACTAATGCCATGTCTGGAAGTCTCATGAGACATGACAGCTTTTGTCTAATGTCTAGTATGGGTTTGGTTGCTTGTCTCTTGTTAATGTGTATTTTTTATCCATACGTAATAGCATACTTCTGTTTTTGGCAGCATTGTGACATCCTCAAGCAGGCCGCTGAATTGGGAGGGCTTTTGCCCAATCGCTCGCAACACCCAGCTGCTGGAGTACCAAGTTTGATGGCAGTTGAGAGTGGATGTGGCAGTCCTTGTATAGATTTTAGGCAAGTCAGCTCTGACTTGGCACTTTTGGCGAAAGATGCAGATTTGGTAAGGTTCAGCTTGCACTCATGGTTGAATGGGTGAAATGTCTCATATAGAAGGCTGCTTAAATGATAAGTAGCACATTTTTACGAGATATAGGTCTGCTGTTGCTTGCCATTTTTAAAATTTACTGTGAATGGTTACTGATAGCATATTGGGTGTATTATATAGGTTGTACTTGAAGGCATGGGTCGGTCACTGCATACGAATTACAATGCCCATTTTAAATGCGAGGTCCTGAAGGTGAGATGTGTCAGCATTAATTGTGTATGTAGCTGCAAATATTCTAACATTGAGGTACTTAAATCTGCAGCTTGCTATGATAAAGAATCAAAGGTTGGCTGAGAAGTTAGTAAACGGCATTATCTATGATTGTGTATGTCGCTACGAGAGAGGACCTTAGCGTGACGTTGTCAACAAGCTCGATTTTTTATTCATTGAACCCCATTTTTATTCTTATTCTTGTTATCATAATACAAGTCTGACGGACAACAATTGAAGAGGCCCAATTTCAGCTTCTGGAAAACCAAGGAATTCCACCGCTTTACGGTGCTAATATTGACATTTTAACAGTCACAAACGTGCATTTTCTCCTATTTTACCTCCTTATCTCACAAACGTGCATTTTCTCCTATTTTACCTCCTTATCGCACACATTGTATTTTCTGGATCATTGGATCCAGGAATAATCCTATGAGGAATATTCAAGATCAAAGGATGTGGAATTTTCATATTATACCCATGTAGAAGATGGCTCCGTTTAAGTTTTCATACATGTATATATATATACAAGAATTTTAGCACGTCCTACGGCGCGTGCGTCTTGCGGTGCATGTTCCATTTTTAGCATGCTCCCATGGTGCGGTGCATGTTCCATTTCTAGCATGCTCCTATGGTGCAATTTCCTGTCAGTGGTATGTTTTGAGTTTTTGCAAAGTTTGGAAAAAAATTTATGTTTAGATTGACATGCTTATTGAGGTACTTATTCATGAGCATTCAAAACATTTTTTTTTTTTTTTTTTTCGGATGAAAGGGGAATTTTAATTACTCAATAGTGAAAGTACATAATGAAGCCATTGGACAAGTTCTAAATAGCCATTGTAGTAACAAGTGAAATAACAAAAAAGATACTGACAAAGTAAATACTGTCTTTGGATTTGTCCCTGAAGATCATAAGTGCAAATGAAAATGAATCTAAGACTACAACTATAACCATAACTGCAAACGTAACTGCAACTGTAATAACTTAAACTGCTTAAACTTAAACTGCCAAAGAAGCAGATTCTGAAAAAGAAATGCCGAAGTCCGAGAAGTCTTTTTGCCGAAGTCCGAGAAGTCTTTTTGCTGTAGCATTGTGAACTTGAAGTTGTCGAAGACCTCCAAAAATTTCTATAAGTATCAAAATTGAATGGATTGCACCCAATCATTTAAGTTGAGTAGGAGGGCCATCACCTCCCAAAAATGTGCTGCTATGCAGCCTGTACATCCAACTATCCTTGAACAAAAAAGTCTTCCAATATACAGCAGCAGAATTTACACCATTGACACCTTCCCTTCTCAAAATTCTTCCTCTTGAAACGAGATGCATTCCTGAAACTTGTCATCAACATCAAGACTGATTAGTTCAGCTAAATCCTTCCATGGAATATCAGTCCAGGTATGTAAGGTTAGGATGAGCCAGAGGAAAGGGAAATTGACTTCTGCCAAGACACTCAGCCCTTCAGCCACAAAACTACCCAGATGATAATAGTAACTGTTAGCAAAGGCATTGAACTAGTCCTTTGACATGAAATTGCTGAATGAGAAAAGCAAAACATTGAGGCACCAAGCTTGATAGCCATCAAGAAGAACTCTTCTGAATTTAGCTGTGATAGGGACCAATTCCCGAGGAGGCAAGTTCAATCCCATACCATTGAGCCTATCCCAGGCTTCCTGAGGAGACAGATCATCTAGCTCAGGATGACCACTATTCATCCCTGTTAAGATATTCAGCAAATCTGTAATCAATGAAGTCATTAGAGGAGAAGTTTCCATGGTTAACTTTAAAGAAATAAGAAGATCCAATGAATTGACCAAACCCAAGCCATTTCCTATCAAAAGCATCCTTTTTTCTTGACCTATGAGACATAGCCACAACCGTTAGTTCAACCAAGAAAAGCAACTTCAAACTTGATATTCCCATATTCCTTTTTCCAATTGAGATAGCATTCCTAAACTTCCAGATACTCCACATGGCAATCTGTTTCAAGGAGTTGACAAACTTGTTTGTACCAGATAGAAGTTGAATGATGGAGTTTTGACCACTTATCCTATATCCCACAGCACTAGAAATCTCCCCGAGCCAATTCCAGAAAGGGGCCAAGTAGGAACAACAGAAAATATGATTGGAAGTTTCAGGGTCCTGTTTACAGAGATCACAAGTAACATCAAAGTCAGGGTTATCCTGATGGATTCTCTTCTTAATGTAACATTTAGAAGGAATGGCTTGACGCAAGGACAACCAGGCTAGGAGCTGAGTTTTAGGCTGGCAGTAAGTCTTCCAGCAATTACTGAGAGTCTTGATGAAGGCATTAGTGGCCATATTCCATCTCAAGGGAATCCTATCAGATTTAGGCTCATTGATCAACTTATAAATAATAGACACTTTATATTCATTCTTCCCTTTTAGGCTCCAATTAAGGTCATCTGTAATATTGCAACTAGTAATTTGGTTTAAACATAACATCAGGTGCCTGTAAATATTTCTGTCAGTAGAAGAGCTCAAGCCCAAAGCTCTAACTTCATCCCATGTTCTCCATCTATTTCTGTACCATAAGTCTGCAAGGATAGAGATGCCAGCATCTTCCCATTTCCTATAACTTCTAGGATGCTCTTTAGCAAGGCAAGAGAAGTCGTTTCCAACCAAGTTAGGAGACCAGAAGACAGAAAAACTACCACATTCATCAGATAGAGGGATCTGGTCAAACATCTCAGCAGCAGAATTTCAAGCTTCAAAGATATTTCTCATCAATTTAGAAGTGTTACTTCCTGGTTTGAACAAATGGAAGAAAGAGTCAGGAGAAGAATATTTGCAATTGCTTTTTCCCAGTGGTTTAGACTTGTGGAGCCAAAATCTTATAAAATCCATGGCTGGAGAATCATGTCCCTGAATAGCTTTCCAAATGAACTTAACAGCAAGAGCCTGAGCTTGTTTGAAAAGGGACTTACAACCTAGCCCCCCTGAATCCCTATCATGAGTCAATTCTTTCCATTGCAGACAATGCATACCTCCCCAGATGAAATCTCTGACACACTTCTCAATCATATTATAGGATTTCTTGTCAGCAACAAGGACATAGGAGAAGTATATGTGAGTACTAGCAAGAATGGAGTTAGCAACAATGACCCTTCCTGCTCTCGAGAGGTGCTTACTAATACCACTAACTTTCTTTGTAATCCTATTAATAATTCCATCCCAAGCTCCCTTAACATTTGTATTACAGGACAAAGGCAAGCCTAAAAGAGTGATACATTCATTAAATTGGACAACTTTGATACCCCTAGTGTTGATGGATGCTGAGGGTTCATCCCAAAGAATAGAACATTTTTCAATGTTAAGAACTACCCCCAAGGCAATACCAAACAAATTGATACAATCAAAGAAGTTATCCAAATTAGCATTATCAGCTTTGAGCATGATGAATGTGTCATCAGCATATTGAAGCACTGTTAATTGCTTGCTCAATCCAGGCATCTGGAGGCCAGTTATCAGGTTTGCAGATTGAAGACACAGAATCAACCTAGTCAATACCTCTGCTACAGTAAGGAAAAGATAGGATGCCAGTGGGCAGCCCTGCCTAACTCCTCTGTGGATAGAAAAGAAATCAGTAGGACAACCATTAATGGTAATAGCAGAATAGGCATTCAGATTGAGTCCCATGATTCTGTTAATTAAAGAAGTATGGATCCCTATACAATCCATTGCATGTTCAAGGAAATTCCAGTTGATTGAATCATAGGCTCTCTTAAAGTCCAATTTCAAAAGAAGGCAATTCTGCTTAGATAGTCTATTCCAATGGAGAGCTTCATTTGCTGCAATATAATTAATTATCTAAAATAAATCTCTTTGGTAGAAAGCCTGACTGACATGTGGAAATTGTCTGCTGTAAATGGCTCTTAATTCTTTCAGCAATGATTTTTGCAATAAGCTTATAAGTAGTGTTAGTCAAAGATATTGGCCTCCAATCATGAATAGAAACTGGTTTTCTCTTTTTGGGAATCAAGAGATCATACTGGATGAATAAGCAGGGGGCAGAATGTTGGAGTACCAGTACCCTTTGACAAAGGTGCACAAGTCATGCTTAAAAATATCTCAGAATTCCATATAGAACTCTGGGGGGAAGCCATCCGGACCTGGAGCCTTTCCATATTTCATCCTTGCCAAATTCCTAAAAATCTCATGTTCATTGGATAGAACTAAAGATTTGAAATTGAGCATCATACATATCATCCTTATTAGTTTCCTCAGAGAAAAGATTCCTATAGTTATGGAGGAAGAAATCTCTCACCGAGTCCTCATCAGTGATTATACTACCAGACATACTCTCAACTTGAGTAATGGCATTATTTAGAAGCCTCTGCTTGGCCTTCTTGTAGAAGAAAGCTGAGGACGGATTATCCAGCTCTTTGGCATAGGTAATATTTGCTTTCAAAGCCAGCCCTCTAGCACAATGTTCCTCCAACTCTCTAATTTGAATCTCTAATCTGTTTTCTTCCTGGTGATGGTTAACATTGTATGGATCATCCACAAGAAGTTGCCTAACTGTCTTAATTTGCTCAAATAACTCCAACTTAGCTTGATCTCTAATCTTCTTAGCATTAAGACCCCATGTCTTAATCCACCTTTTGGCCTTTTTAAGCTTGGAATAGAGGGCCATGGACTGATAATTTGCAATATGAGGTTGAGAAGAATAGAATTCACTAAAATCAGTGCAGAATTTTTTGTTGGTCAGAAAGGAAGAATTAAGCTTAAAGGATGTTTTTGCCTGAATTCTATATAAAGATAACTTCTTAAACTCAATGATTATTGGCTGATGATCAGACAATGTGGCTCCTTCATCCCCAGTAACAATACAATTATCTAGGAGCTCAGAAGAACAGTTGGCAATGTACACCCTATCAAGATTGCAGAAAGTTCTGTCTTCCCCTTTTCTTTTGTTAGACCAAGTAAACTTAATATTAGAACAAGGGATGCAGAAAAAGTTATACTTGGCCAGCAAACCATTCCAGGAGCTTCTTTCAGCAATAGACATGTTAATCTGATTGCCAAGCTTCATGTCCCATTGAGGTGTGTTGTTGAAATCACCAGCCATGACCCAGTCAATTTGGTCTTTTTGAGCAAGGACCTGCTGAATATTCTCCTAAAGACCTTTCCTCTCACTAGGATCAGTGTAAGCATATATGTTGATAACTCCTACCCTATGAGTTGCATGTTCAAAAATCACATACTGCCATCTGGAGTTTGGACTGTTATAGGTTTCAGTGACATTGAGGTTAAACCAAATAGTAGTTAGGCCACCCTTAGTGCCATTGGCTTGAATAACAGAAGAATTGGCACCATTCTTTATCCAAGTAACCAAATTGCTAGCTTCAAATAGGGTAAATGATGTTCTTGAAGAAGGATAAGCTCAGCTTTATATTGCCTGATACTTGCTACAAACCTTCTTCTCTTGACAGGACCCTTGATACCTCTAAGATTCCAGGAGATTACTTTCATTGAGGGGGGATTTTGTTCAGAGATTCATCAGAAGACTCTCCTTTGCTTCTGGTATTCCTTGCAGGACCATTGTAGTTATCATTAGAAGGAGTAGCAATGGCTTCATTAGAATGAATCTTCTTTCTAGCTTTCTTCTTCCATTTCTCTGAATCAGGGCCTCCAGAGTGAGAGATATTGACAATCAGAGTCGATGGAGGAGTTTCAGGTATATAATCAGGAGTATGGAAGAACTCTTGGGACTTGTCAACAACTAAAGTATTATCTTTTTGAGATGTGAAATCCAGATTGCTATATATATGTAACTGAGAAAAGGATCTGCAATCTACCATTGAAGAAGGAGAAATGGTACTAACCAAATTATCAGCCTCCTTTCTTTGTTGATCTTGACACGGCTCCCCCCCTGACTCAGCAGCAACAGAATAGCAATCTGCATAATCATTAGGCTGGACTACCAATTCAACATTTTTATCTTTTTCTTTGTCAAAGTATTGTTTCATAGCATCCTCTATAATCTTTTCCATAAATCTATAACTCCTCTCTTTCTCATTCTGGGGGTTAGTAGCATCTGGAGCTTTAGTGCCCTGGCACAAGTCATCCCTAACACTAGATATATGGGTAGGGGAGGCAGACAAAGGAGTAGAAATGAATGACAAGGTGGAAGGATGAGCAGGATGAATAGGATGAGTGGGAATGCCAGATTGGATAGCAAATGGAATAAAGATAATGGAGGTGGTGGTAGTGGTATTAAGTGGAGTGATATTTGACAACACAGTTTGGTATGCATCTGTTCCATCTTTTTCAATAGAAGCTTCTTGTGTAGTCTCTATAATGTCTTGTTTGTTGTTGCAGTCCTTAATGAGCTTGT
The DNA here is from genome assembly GCA_011763485.2 of Isoetes engelmannii. Taxonomy (NCBI): domain Eukaryota; kingdom Viridiplantae; phylum Streptophyta; class Lycopodiopsida; order Isoetales; family Isoetaceae; genus Isoetes; species Isoetes engelmannii. The sequence goes on from JAANSK020249052.1 coordinate 17,482, forward strand.
CAAGATGTTGTTCATAGGACTGGTCATCTTGGCTATCAGGAACCATTTCTGTACCCGGAGGATTCACCTATATACAATACGGATATGCCATCTGCGTTACTAGGGTGGCAAGAAAACCCTTAGTATACGGTGCAAAAAATCTAGAAAAATACCCATTTCGAAAATAAACAGGCTTAAAATGCTGCAAAATGTGATAAAAAACCACCCCTTTCCATATATTTTCGTATGAAATCACTCCAAAATAACCCATTCCTTATAACTCAGATGGTTCATACGACATTTCAAGGTGAACCCCCCTTGTTTCTGTACTGTAGAAGTCTTCAGAAGAGTAACATGTATCTTGTGCATTACAGAATGCTTTGTCTTTTTCACTTGTTCCTTTGAAAACTGTACTTTCACTTATTGAATGAGTAAAACCCTTATTCCCAGTCATCATATCTCCACCTGTGTCTTCATCCGAATTGTCTTGTAAAACTTGGAATGGATTAGCATCACCAAACTTACTCAAACTTTCATTATCTGAATCTGAGTCCAAATCTGAATCTTCATAATTAATATATCTTGATTTGCTTTCTGGCTTGCGTTTTCCTTGTGTTGACATAACCTCATTCAACTCACCTGATTTGGTAACCATTGGTGACTTCTGTACCTGTACTTTGTTAACTGAGCCTTTTATTGGTGAGAGAACAGATCTCATATACAGATTTGTTGTAGGACTGTGCTTATTGAATTCAACAACTTGATCTCTAACCCTGAAAGTAACACCTTTTCTCTTGTACAGGGACTGTTGGATTGGAACTTGATCCTCAGAACTGCCTGACTCTCTTTGATCACAATTAAGAATACCATTAGGATTACAATTTTCTTTTTCCTTTTCTTGATCATTGATCTGCAAACCTTTATTTAGCACCTTAACATTACCATATTTTGTTGTTTCCCACCTTTGCTTCAGTATTTTTGAGGCTTCCTCTTGGATTCCTCCAATTCTCTATTAGCCTGTATAATCCTGTCCTGCTGAATTCTCTTCCTCTCAATTCCTCTTGAACTTCCAGTTCTGTTGCTGTACCTGCTGCCAAAGCTTGAACCATGGTATAATGGAGAATTCACATAGTCAATACCATTAAAAGATTCTCCCTCCTCTTGACCTGTCACAGAAGACCTGCATTTGGATCCACCATGAAGTCTAATGCCACATCTCCCACATTTCGGAGGTATTCCACTCCATCTTAAAGGAATTGTCTGCTCTTTTCCAAAAAGGTCCATAAAAGTAATCTCTAAAGGTAGGGGTTTAAGGAGATCGATTTGAACAAAAACCCGAAGAAAGGAGTGGAGCTTAAAATCAGCAGAGATAAAGGTTCCAATGGAGTTGAACAAGGACTGAAAACATTCAGTGTTCCAGTAAATGGGACTAAGCTCAGCTGGGATTATAGAAGCAACATAAGGAAGGGAGGCAGGTTTGGCTGTATCAAAGTGATAGTTCCATTTCTAGAACTTAATTTGAAATCCTTGAAAGATCATGAAGCCCTTCTTAAGCAAGAAATTAGCCGAGTGTTCAGAGAAGAATTCTATAAGAAAGAATGATCCTTTTAGCCAGAAGCAGCTAGAAACTTGCATGTTAGAGCCCGTACTCGATATTTGTTTTGTTACAGACTCTAGACTGATATTTTCGACTTCAGACCAAGCAATCAATGCATTTTTTTTCAAGCATGCACAGTCTGTTCATGCAAGATTCAAAGTTTAAGGCAATAATTTTACCTTTGGTCAGATTTGAGTTCGGATTGAATTGATCTTTGAGGTTTTGAAGTTCCTGAACCCATCCGATATTAGTCAGCATGCTTTTGTTTGAATTCGGGACGTCCCAAGTTTGCTTGCCAGAAGGAGAGATGAAATTTTCCATTCCGTTACTATCAAGGTTGCCGAAGAGAATGTTTTTGGAAGTTGGGTCGTTGGGAAGAATAGAAAGGGCCATTTGGACAGAAAGGTGATGTGACTAGCTGCAAAAAATAATTTGGAAGAGGTACGGTATACGCAGAAATTAAAAAATGACATTAAAGACTACTTTTTAGGACCTAAAAGGAAATGGCAGACAAATTTCCTCTGCCATTCAAATGATTGTAGGAAGCTTCCTGTAAAAGCTCTTCCAATTCGTAGGAAGCTTCCTGTAAAAGCTTGATCTTCCAATTTCGGCTTGAATGAACAGTAGAAGAATTCTTACTCTGAGTAAACTTTTACCCTGATCAATCCATCAGTCCAATTTCCATAAACATTAAAAATACCTGCTGCCATAGCATTTAGATTTCCAGTGAATTCGCCTAACCAAGATTCAATCAGTTGAACCTCAAAATCATCTGAATTGGGCACAAAGGTATACTCTGGTTCAAACAGATCATCCGGGAAAACCTTGTTGAAAATTAATTCTTTCCACAAATTCGAGAAAGTGCCTTTCAAAAAACCACAAGTTAACCTCCCTTTGTCTTTAATTATTGTGAAAAAATTGCCCTCCATGTTCAGACATTGAGAATTGAGAATTGGAGCTCAAATTAGCAGGCCTTCAGGCCTGCTTGCAATTACTTAGAATCCCTCACTCCTCTGCTACAGGGGAGGCACACTTTCGAGTTTTTTTTTGCCAAGAAGTGGAAAATACCAGACATAACAACCATTTTCAAGAAAATAGGCGCTCTCCCGTCTTCCCTCGTCCCGTCCGAATCCCCCCATTCAAAACATTTTAAAACATTCTCAAACATTGTAAGACATTTTATCTTGAGTTTTTATAAAGTTTGAAGAAAACTTTCCATTGAACATTCTAGAACATTTTAAAACATTTTATTTTAAGTTTTTGCAAAGTTTCAAATAGCTTTTTGTTTTTAGATCGAGGTGCTTACTAAGGTGCTTATTCACGAGCATCTATCATCATCTAGCATATTCTAGAGCATTGAACATTCTAGAACATTCTAAAACATTCTATTTTGAGTCTTTGCAAAGTTAAAAAAAAAACTCTCTGTTTTTAGATTGAGGTGCTTATTCACGATCTAGAAGTTTCTAAAACATTCTATTTTGAGTTTTCACAAAGTTTTAAGAAAGCCTTTCTATTTTTAGATTGAAGTACCTATTGAGGTGCTTATTCACGAGCATCTAGAATATTCTAGAGCATTGAACATTCTAAAACATTCTATTTTGAGTTTTCGCAAAGTTTCAAAAAGAACTTTGTATTTTTAGTGTGAGGAGCTTATTGAGGTGCTTATCCACGAGCATCTAGCATATTCTAGAGCATTTAACATTCTAGAACGTTCTATTTTGAATTTTTGCGAAATTTGAAAAAAAACTTTTCTATTTCTAGATTGAGGTGCTTATTCACAAGCATCTTGCATATTTTAGAGCATTGAACATTTCAGAACCTTCTAAAACATTCTATTTTAAGTTTTCGCAATTCAAAAAAAAACTTTTTATTTTTAGATTGAGGTGCTTATTCACGAGTATTTAGAATATTCTAGAGCATCAAACATTCTAAAACATTCTATTTTGAGTTTTTGCAAAGTTTCCAAAAACAACTTTCTATTTTTAGATTGAGGAGCTTATTGAGGTGCTCATCCATGACCATCTAGAATAGTTTTGAGCATTGAATACTCTAGAACATTTTAAAACATTTTATTTTGAGTTTTCGCAAAGTTTCAAAAAAAATTTCTATTTTTAGATCGACGAGCTTATTGAGGTGCTTATCCATGACCATCTGGAATATTTTGAGCATTGAACACTCTAGAACATTTTATTTTTAGTTTTTGCAAAATTTGAAAAAAAAATTCTATTTTTAGATTGAGGTGCTTATTGAGGTGCTTATTCATGAGCATTTCCAACATATATAAATCAATCTGGGCCGTAGGATCTTGTACCAAGGATCAGGATCAATCTGAATCTGGACCGCAGGATCACGATTGTAGGATAATTAGACCCTTACGCTTAAGTATATTTAAAAATAAAATTGTGTTAACAAGTCAGTGCTTGGTCTAGTGGTTAGAATGGGTGCTTGGGGGGCAATGATCAGGGTTCAGATCTTGCAAACAACATAAAAAAGTTTTGAAGCCTTTCCCTAAGACCAAGGATCCAAATTAATCTGGACAGTAGTATCTAAAGCAACATGAGCATACAACCTGAGCCGTAGGATCTTGGTCCAAAGATCAAGATCAATCTGGACCGTAGGATCCACTCAACCTGAGCCGTAGGATCTTGGTCCAAAGATCAAGATCAATCTGGACCGTAGGATCCAAAGCAACCTGATTCACATATATCCTAAAGCAATCTGAGCTATAGGGTCTCAGATCGACGATCAGGATCGCGAACAACCTGGACCGGACGATCACTTACATATAATTCCCAACCTCATGTGCACCGTAGGATCTAGTCCAAAGCAACATGTGCCGTAGGATCTCGATCGACGCTCTAGATCGAGAACAACCTGGACCGTAGGATCACTTACACATAATTCCCAAACCCATGTGCACCGTAGGATGTGTCCCATCCCAAACCCATGTGCACCGTAGGATGTGTCCCAAGGCGACGTGGGTCGTAGGATCTCGGATCAACGGTCCAGATCGGACTTACATAGACTTACATAGAATCCCAAAGTGACGTGGGCCGTAGGATCTTGCATCGACGGTCCAGATAGGCCTTACATAGACTTACATAGAATCCCCATGCAACATAGGCCGTAGGATCTCGATCGACGGTTCGAATTGAAAACGCGACATTTATATAAGAACATACATAGATAGATAGATAGGTAGGTAGGTAGGTAGGTAGGTAGGTATGAAAATACTTAGAGACAAAAGTATATCAGAACAGTGAAGCAACAAGAATAGGATCCTGCCATAAAAAAGGCGTACATGTATAGCCTAACATAAATGTGGAGACTAAAAAGTCACACAAAACCAACAACTGATATATATAACGGACGTCCATGTGCAGCTGAACACAAATACAGGGACTAAAAACTGAGATACAGAAACCAACAACAGAGACTAAAGAGTGATACAGAGAAAACAAGTGACATATCCACAGATCCGATTTACAAGAGGCCTTCAAGAAAAAGCTCCTCCAAACCTGGACATTCCAGAGAGCATTTACAAGAAGAAGCTTCTCCAAACCTGGACATTCCAGAGAGCATTTACAGACATGCTTCAGTGAGAAGCTTCACAAACCGGCCTTACAGACACAAGTTTTGTACAGAGAAAGTGCTAGAACCAAATACAAAACATGAAATAAAGGACGTCCCCATCAGATCATGCAGGTATATCAGGCTTGCATAGTTCGGATGTACATCCTACGAAGGCGCTCCAGATTGCTATTGTGCTTGATTAAAAGAGCTTGCATCAAATTCATATATCCACGAAGGACCCTTCGTTGCTTCAGGAGACCTTCAAGTCCTCCGTATCCAAACAATGCAGAGCTTCCTCAAGCTTTTGACACTACAAGAGATTGGACGTTTAGCAACGTCCGTAGCGACGTCTGTGCGACGTCTGCGTGACGTCTGCTCGCGTCGCGCGCATGCACCCTAGACGTGGTTAGGGACACATCATCGCGGACGTTGCGAACTTCACGTCGCGTGCGACGTTGACCAGACGTCGCACGAGCGTCGCCTATACGTCGCACGCGACGTGGCCTCCAACGAGACCGCCAGAAGCCACGTCTGCATGCCACGGGTTGTCCACATCTGCATGCCACGTTCGCATGCGGACGTGGCATGCGGGCATCCGCTACCGGCGGCCACGTCAGTCAACGCGCGTCGCGTGCGACGTTCCATGTGTCATGCCAGGTGGCTACGTCGCACGCGACGTGCCATGTGTGCATGCCACGTGCCACGAATCTATGCCACGTGGC
>JAANSK020249053.1:0-13453 GCA_011763485.2 Isoetes engelmannii
GGGTGAGCCAGAAGGCAATCCCATTTAAATGTAAACTTATTTTCTTCATTAATATAAAATCAATTCAAGTTTTGAAAACTTTTGCAACCCTAAGTATTGTGATATTAAGTTTTGTGATTTTGAAATAAAATGTGCTAATTTGAAGAAGTCACTAAAAAACTGCAATTCAAAATTTGTCCCAAAATCAAGACATAATCCCAATTTAATTGAATGATGGTTGTATTATATAGACGTATTTGGTGCAACCCCTGGGGCGCAATGGCCCAGAGCGCAGACGCTATTGGGATGACTGTGTTCTTTCTGATGAAGCGGATGCTAACTTTGAGGATGTTGGTGACCCTTCCTTCAGTCCAGACGACGTAATTCTTGAACCTGGAGTGGATTACATTCAGATTCACACTGGACATCATATCTTGGATGTTGGTTGACTTTCCACGCCTTTGTTTTCTTGTACAATTTCCATTCTAGCTTTGATTTCGTGTTTCCTTAACATGCTTCATCTTGGTGGATTCTTCTTGCAGGGTTGCAATGGACAACAATGGTGATTCACAAAGTCACCCAGTCCTCAGCTTAGACCATTCACTGATAAGCTCAAGGATTGACGCATCTCGTCCTGATGCCCATGCCTATCCTCATGAGGTTGCGCAACTTTTATGTGCTGGGGAGTTTATCTCTAATGTCATACAGGTTGGCACTGAGGCACATAGAATAGTTTTCCTTCGAATCTTAAGGGGCCAACTCAAGGTTTTTATGAGGCTCTAGATTTTGCTATCTCGTTAGGTAAGGTCTGAGCATTGGATTGGAATTGGGGTTCGATTCCCCAAGCTCCATTGATGTTGCACTAATCATGCCATGTAGGAGTTGTATGATACTATACCGTATGGATGTGCCCGTATTTGTCTACTAACATGACCAATGGTGTCTAATCTGAAATGCCCTTAGAAGTCGGGTCAACAGGGGCCTATTTGACCCCAAAAAGACTTCTAAGGGATGGCTAGGATCTGTGGAGATGGAACATTTTGTCAATTGTGCCACGATCCAATGGCCGTGAAAAAAAATACACACCCCATGTGATAATACACGCCCCATGAGATTACCTCTAAGTAAGTAGGCATGCCAATTCCACGTAAACATGCCATGCAAGCAGGGGTATTCACATGTGTGAATAGGCTAGGGGTATTTACATGTGTGAATATACAGTATTCACACATGTAAATACCCTTGGTCACGAAGCCTTATTTTAGGGGCCAATATAATCACAGGGGGACCAATCCCTCCCTCTAAAGGTTTCTTTGGGGAACACATTTCAAACATAAGGTGAGGTGAGAACTGTAAGTATGATGATAACGTGTCTCGTCTCAATGTTATGACGAACATGCCAAAGGAAGCCCATGCACAAGACTTCAGCTTTGTAACAGAGCCTTCAAGCTCTTTTCTGCAAAGGTGTGTAGTTATATAAGTTTATACTTATTTTACATGTTTTGTTGGGAAAGGTCCACATGAAGGTCTTAGTGTTCATGGGTAAAAGCTATGGCATTCATGCGCTACAGTCGCCGGTCAGTTTCTTCTTTCACAGCTTCCAGGTTAGAAATGCGCGCGTTCTTTTACTTTCTGATTACATAGAGAACTTAGAATTTTAACAACTATAATGACACGAGCAGAAGAAAATGGTTGGATGATACAATTAAGTGTGCGATGGAGCAGCAAGGGATTGATATATATGAAGACCTTGCTTATGAGATGGTGTATGAATGTAAAAAGCTACAAAATTTGCAGCTTGGCAGGAAACTTAAGTCTTTGGTTATCCACAGCGGACTTGATTCTGTTGCAAGCTTGGCTGATCACTTCATACGTCTGTTTGCAAATACTGGAAGCCAAATTGAAGCGAACCAAGCATTCAGCAAGGTCTCTAAGCCAACCCAATATACTTGGAATGCAATGCTTAATGCCCATAGCACCTCTGGTGAGTTCTGGATGGTCCTCCCTTTATTTGATAGGATGCTGCGTGAGGGAACAAAACCAGACAAATTTTCCTATCCATCCATTTTGAAAGCATGCAATAGAATTGATGGCATAGAGCAGGGCCGAGGTCTACACGAGCAACTCCTCCACACTGGGCTCCAACATGATGTTGTTATTGCAAGCGCACTTGTGGACATGTATTCCAAATGTAGTAGCTTGATGGAAGCACTAAGGACCTTTGACAGGTTACCAACTCGAAATATCATAACATGGAACTCAATGCTTTCAGGATGTGTGGAGCTTGGTGAGGATCTTCTAGCCATGAAGTTTTTTGCGATGATGCAGATTGACAACATGAAACCAGACAAGTTCACTTTTCCAAGCATCTTGAAGTCCTGTTGCAGCATGCATGCCATAGAACATGGCAGATGCATTCATGAACAGGTTTTTCATGGGGGGTTTTGCTATCATTTTGTAATTGGGGGCGCCCTCGTTGATATGTATGCGAAGTGCGGTAGCTTGGAGGAGGCGGAGATTGTATTTAAAAGATTGCCAAACCGAAATGTGGTGACATGGAACTCAATGATTGCAGGCTATGCCCAGATCAGTGATGCTCAGAGTGCCTTAAAATGTTTTGAGGACATGCATTATGAGGTTGTCACTCCAGATGAATTCACATTCTCAAGTATTCTCAAGGCATGCAGCGGTGTAGTTGCTGTAGAACAAGGGAGGTGCATTCATGAACAAATCATTGAACACAAGTTCCAAGCTCACGTTGTGGTGGGTAGTAGTCTTCTTGATTTCTACACCAAATGCAAGTGCTTGGACGAGGCATATAAGGTTTTCGTTCAGTTTCCAAGTTGGAATGCAGTGGCATGGAACACAATGCTCGCAGGATATACTAGGACTGGGGAGGGCTTTATGTCCCTACAATGTTTTGAGGACATGTGTCAGCATGGTATAAAGCCAAATAAATTTGCGTTCCCCAGCATCCTGAAAGCATGTGGGATCATAGGTGCCATAAATCAAGGAAGACGCATTCATAATGAGATCATTGAGGATGGGTTACTAGTTGATGTTATAGTGGGAATCACCCTCGTTGATATTTATATGAAATGTGGGAGTCTACAAGAAGCATGTATAGCCTTCGGCAACTTGCCAATTCAGAATATGATGACATGGAATGCGATGATTGTTGGATGTGGCTGTCTTGGCAAGATTCAATTGGCTGTGCAGTTTTTTCAGGATATGCTGTATAATGGCATCAAACCAAATGATGTCACATTTACTGGTATTTTGTCTGGGTTCAATCATGCGGGCCTTATTGACGAAGGACTTTGGTATTTTAGAGTAATGACTGAATGCTGTGGCATAAAGCCAAGTGTCTGTCATATGAATTGCATGGTTGACCTTCTGGGGCATGGGGGTTGCTTGAATGAAGTAAAAAATATGTTAAAAGTTGCTGTAGAGCCTGATGCATGTGTATGGATGACTCTGCTGAGTGCTTGTGAATTGCACTGCAATATGGAATTAGGAAGGAAATGCTTTGATGTAGTTATTGAATTAGATTCTTTCTGTGATGCAGCATATGTGCTCATGTCAAATATCTATGCCTGTGCTCATATGGAGAGAGGCTGTCTAGCAGACATGCCTAGAAAAAATAGATGGACATGGTAAAGACCTGTGGTCCTTAACAATCACATAGGTTATGCAGTTCCTTCAGATAACCACTTGAATCATGACCCTTGATAGGACACGCTATGTAGGCTGTAAAATGATGCAAATGAGTTTCAGATGATGTCAATGAAAATGGTTGGGATTTGGTGCCGAGGGAGGAAGAAGCATGCCTTGTTATTTGTGTGTGGGTGTTGGCAAAGATGTTATTGGTCCGTTATTATTATGGGTTTGTTGGGACCTGAAGTGAGTTAGAAATCTGAAGTGAAAAAGGAAAAGCAAAGAGATTGGATTGTGGAATCTTTTGAGCAGCTTGGACGGATTCATTTGTTGGACAGCTTGGTAACCTAAAATTCTCCCATTGACAAGCCAAGGGCTCATCGGACGATGTAAGACTTTCATTCATGTGATAGAAGCTCTTCACACTATGCTGCCTCCTTTTTTTCGAGCAAAAAAACATGATATGGTGGATGATTCAAATTCTCATCAAATTATCTGCGGTTCTTTATCTTAGAGAGCACTCAGATTTCAAGAATGCTATCCAAGCACCTTATGGGTTTTTTACACAAAGTAGGAGCTTCATTGTTTAAGTTGTCTTTGGCAGTGATTTAGCTGACCAATTTTCGGCCTGTTCAAGGCTACACAACATTCTCCGAAATTTTTTAGCGCATGTAACTTGGAAGGCAGAGGGTAAGTGTTTTGCCGAACAACCAAAGTACCGGAAGAAAAATTACAGCCGGAAATACTTGTTAGTTGCTGCCCCTTGTCTAACTGCAATCTGATTTTGAGCGTTCTTCTCCATTGACCAGGCTTTTCTTTCTTTTTCCTTTTCTTGTTTGGCATTTTATCTTGAGATACTCTGCCTGATTTTGTGGCAGGCTTTAGCATTGTACATGTGAACTAGATTTTCTATCTGGTAGCAAGCATGAACAAAGCTGTTTATATCAATAAGATCTATAACATCTTTATTGTGGATTGTGGAGTGTATAAAAATGAATATTTCTGATTCTACTACAGATATTTGAAGGCTTAGTTACTGGATGACGATGGACGTGGGCAAAGTAGCGGGGAGCAGTGGCGCTAGACGATCCATCTGCACCATTACATCAACTTGAAAGGCTTTGCAATGCATTGTGGGCCAAATTGTATTTAGCTCCCCCTTAACCAATAAAACAAATACTGAACTTCATGTTCATTATTGCAGGGCATGACGAGGATATTGATGACGCGTATTCCACATCTCCGGGAGGTAAGCCAGGGAAGAAGGGGGGGGGGGGGGGGGGGGGGGGGGGTGTTTTAAAACATGGTGGCAAGTGTGTTTCTATAGAATTGTGTTTTAGAGAAGAACAAATAAAAGTTTTTTCCTTTGCAAACAGTTGAAACATTCATAGCCCAAAGCATGAAGGTGACATTCCTTGCACTTCCTAATACCGATACCTACCATTCATGAACCCTATGATATCTATCATTCATGAACTCTATGATGCTTCTGTAGGAGTATTTTCCCATTTTTCCTGGTTCTCTTAGCCAAAGCTTTATTCTATATTTTATCTTTTTCATTTGCTTAACATGCATTGACTTGGTCCCTACAATCTTATAATGGAATCTGTTTTCTCACCCCAGGGAACCTATCGTTCTTGCTTGCAGATCGTGATTATGACATTTAAGTGTTTGCATTGTACCGAAAGGTAATATCACTTATACACTGAAATGTGGATTTAGGATGATGTTTTATCACTTCATCTAGTTTTTTATGCATAGTACAGTTCCTTGTTCCATATTTGGTTGTTTTAAGTACTTCATACCAGTTTCAGATCAAGAAGAAAAACTTGGTTGTCCGTCTTATAATGTTATGTTGTTAACAAGCTATCTCCATCTTAATACTTAGAATACTTAACTATTCTCTGTTTCAGCTATTGTGTTTAATTTGATGAAACAATGAGGGGCCGCAGCTTGGATCCAGAGCCAGGATCTGCAAGTGGTGCCTTTAAGGAAGTCTTCTGCTTCGGTTACTGCATCGACTACAATGGTGGAGGTTAGCAGCATTCTTAGTGTTTTTGTATTCCTAACAGGCAAAAACGACTACAGCTTGAGGCTTCCAAGTTGTTTTGCACTCCTCAATTGCATGATCTGCTACAACTTCCTTTGTTTATCCTCTAAAGAGCTCTTTAGGAACATATTGCAAATATTGCTGGTTTCCAAGGGTCTCAAAACTGTTCCATCCTCCACCTTTCATAGGGATCCCCTCCCTCCCTCCATCCCTCCCTCCTTTTTCTTTTTTTCCTAACCTTTCTTTTTTATCACAAATTAAACGTTGCTATCCAACAGAATCCAAAGCATATTTTTCTTGCAAAATTTCACAGGAAAATCTTTTAAGCATTTCTAGACATGAATAATTAGAACTTTATCTTTTGCAAAGCCTGGGGGTTGCTTAGCAATAATTTCGAGTTTCTTCTCATCAGTTGAAGAAGCTGTATGAACCAAATACATTGACGAAGAAGTAATAAAATTACGCAACTTAGGTACTATTGATTGTCCTTCTTTACTTGCTTGATATATTAGAAGATAAGAGCAAGGGCTTATTCTCTGTTCAGAAACAGAACTACCTTGCATGTGCTGAACTTTCATGAGTGATGAGGCTAAAATAAGTAACTAACAGATTATATATATATGTCCCTAAAGTGTTAAAGGCAGTATGTGTACCTCTGTTGTATTGGGTATAGGCATAGTTGCACCACAACATCGAATCAGAACGAAACGCAACAAAAAAGTCCGGAATATGGAACACAAACTGCATGCATGTGGAACAGACCTCTTTTGGATCAGTTTTTTTCTATTTTTAGCCAAAAAGGTCCCTTTTGACTTTTTCCCAATAATGTCAAAATCTGAGCAGAATTTTAAGCATCCGGCTGTCATTTACGATCCTGTTGTCATTTACGATGCTAACATGCCGGGGTAGAGCTAATAGAGATGTTCCTTGCATAGAGATGATCCTGCTAATAGAGATGATACTTACTGATAGATCTTGTTAATCCATAAAAGTATATGAGTTTTGGACTGTATTTTAGCAAATATATGCTGCCATGTGTTAATCCAGCAAAGTATTTGCTGTTACTGTTATTTCAGCCAATATATGCTGCCATGAGATTTGGACTGTTAATCCAACAAAGTATCTGCTGTTATGCCATGCTACATATCAAGTTTTGGACTGTTATGTCAATTCTGTTTTGTTGCTTTAGATGTTTCCATACATGTTTCATTCCTCCCTTTGTTCCATTCCATTGCGGATGCATAGCAACACGTTGCGGTGCAACTATGGTGTATAGGTTGTTATAGGCATTGATAAACCTCAGTTCCTCTATTTCTCCTTTAATATTTTAATTTTCAATGAGAAGATAATGGCTGATCTTGGTTTTATATAGCACTCTTATTAAAGGCTATCAATATTGAACTTTATTCCATCTAAATTTCCTCTTACCATTATAGGTGACCTCCTGACAAGGTTCTTCATATCGCAAATCACCTACAGAACCATGCATCTGATGTTTAACGTTGTCTGAGAAATCACCATACCCTCTATGCACGTGCACCTTTAGTTTGACTGTTTGTATGTGGCTTGGATCTTTATGCTTTGGGCATGATGGTTCCTGGATTGTAAATGCAAAGGCATTGCATTTATTTGCAATTCTCGGAGTACAGTATAAATGTTACGATCCTGTGTGGAATCTAGAACAGACGCTTAGTAAGCTCTTATGAGGCGCAACCCATAAAGGCCATATAAGAGGAAAGCCTCATATGCCAAGCCATCTTTGAGAAAGGTCTTGGGAGGAAAGGGGAAAGGGGAGGAATGGAGGACTTCCAAAGATCATCTTCATCTCTAGATCTCTCAAGATGTGTGCGAGGATCATTTATCTATATGCAATCTGTAACCTTCTCATAAGCTAGCTCTCAAGCTCGGTGGGGAGTTCAGATTCGTCTGAGCTCATAGGTTGGATGGTGAGTTCTACTCTGTCCTACATGGAATTAGCATGATTTCACTTGTTGTTCCTGATAATGGCGCTTTCACTCAGAGGTTGTTGCTTTTGTTTATGGCAATAAGATGATGAAGCAGGTGGAGGGTAACATGGTATGGGCGATGGTAGAGAACTTGGTTTGTTTGAGAACCTGAAACGAGCTACTACTTCACGCACTAAAGCAAAAAAGCGAAAGATTAAGGCCGCAGTGCAAGAGGAACTTACCAAGGAGGTAGAAAGTGGGGCACGACTTGAATCTTTTATATTTGATGCACGAAAAGGAGGCATTACTAAGCGTGTGAACTTTATGATGCAGATCTTGCAACAAAAATTGAGAGGAACTAAAAGTAAAACCAGGGGTGTGCACAAATGTGATCACTCAAACAACTAAGAATCTAGGACTCCGCCACGACGAAGTCCTCCTGAAGATAAATCTCCTGATGGGATGATGATTCCGACAATTTTGGGGTTGATGATAAGAAAAGACTGAAGACAGATACCTAAAAGTCTTAAGACTGGTGTTGAACCAGAATGATTCGATAAGAATGAGACGCCTCTATATCTAATTTAACGGTCAGGATCATGCCACTCCAACGTTTAGAACATTCCAAAACCTACATGCATGCGCCACACTTCGCGCGACCTCATTTGTTGAAGTGGTGCGATCTTGACCGTTAAACTAGATATATATAGAGGCGCCTCATTCTTGTCAAACCATTTGATTTCAATGCTAGTCTTGAGCATTCTAGACATCTATCTTGTGTTCTTACTTGCCCTCGAGCCATTGTACTCTTGATTCTTCATTGTATACGGGCTCTTTGCCGATCTTCGCGTATTCCTTACGCATTTTTTGTGTTTCTCGCATAGGTTCATGACAGTTTGAACTGGAATCCGGCTCGACAGCTCTGAAAGATTGCCCTTCACGATTGTTCAGATCAACTATACACTTTCTTTTGCTTTGTTTTGCTCAGCAGGATTGCTATGGCAATCCTTCTAAGCATTTCTTTATCTATATTTGATGTTTTCTGTCCATATGGAGAAGATTCCACCCTTGTTATAGCAAGTCCAGCAACTTGTGCAAGTGTGTCAGCATTTGCAGTTAGATAATAAGGAGCTCAGGGGACGGGTAGTTTCTCATGAGTCAGCATCTAGCTCTGGATTGGAGCCATCAGCGCCTAATATTAGCTTGCCAGAGAAGTTTGACGACACTTGGGCTAAACTTCGTGGGTTTTTGAATCAGATCCGATTTGTGGTCCAACTCCATCCCCATAGGTATTCCACAAATCAGGAACAAGTTTGACTGGTTGGTTCTCTTCTCAGAGGATGCAACTCTCAGTTGGTTTGCTCCTTTCTCCGAGAGAGAAGCTCCAGAATTGCAGGACTTTGCTGCTTTTACTACTGAGTTCGAGGCATGTTCTAGAGATACAGATCGACAGCGTACAACTATTACACAAATTCAGTAATCTCAGGCAAGGTTTGTCCAGCTTCGGAATATGCATCGGAAGTTTGTCAAATTGCTATAGATACTGCCTGGGACGATGCTGCTCTTGGAGATTGTTTCGAAGGGGCTTGCATGAGGATGTGAAAGCTATGTTGAAAGCTATGTTGCTGACCTTGTAGGATCCCAGGACTTTGAATGAAGCAAAAAGTTTGTGTCTCGTTGTGATAACAGTCTTTTTTAGCATAGGTAAGAAAGACAGAATCAACTTGCTTTTCTAATTTCGGAAGCACTTGTAGTCACATCAACTTCTACGCTGCCTACGTCTTCTAAGTCAGATGGCCCTGTATTTATGCAGATTGATCATGTAGTTAGAGGACCCTTTTTTGCTACTGAGAAACACACCAAAGAGAAATGTCTTTATTGCGGAGAGGCCGGACACATTGCTCGTGGATGTCTTGTTAAGCACCCAAGGCATTAGAGGAAATTTGAGATCTCCTTTTGTCCCCATAAGAATCATCCAATAGAATGACTACTCTATATCAAACTGCAATAATGCAGCATTAAGAATTTTACTATTTCCATTTGTTACTTATAACTTTTGTTCCACTCATCAAAATGCTGCAGGTCTAAGGCTTTACTTGGAACTTCTCAGAAGGATTGTACTGTAATGCTATGTCGTACTAATGTTGTAGGCAATGTTATTGTTCATGAAACTGCTCACAATTTTGGCATACCTAAATTTGCCTCCTTTTCCTGGCTGTCAAAGACTTGAATCGACTGAGATGAACTGGCATTCTGAGATTAATTAGCAGCATAGCACCATGAGGATGAATAAATAAGTAGCAGGTGATTTTCCACTAGTAGCTGGGTTGCCCTTAAGGCCATATTTGCATAGACGTAATTTAGAAGGTCAGATGAATCATAAGCTTCCTATATTAGTTATGTTGGCGATTACTTTTTACAGTTTGAATTGTTTCATAGACACTCAGGCGAATCTTGTAAATATTGCTATGGTACTTAAAAGAAACAAATTAGATTTCAACTTATAGGGGTTTGATATCCTAAAAAGACGTATCATATTCAACTAAAATTGAGTAGTTGTTTACAATTTTTGAATATTCTACTATTGGCCACTAGAGGCAATAAGGAATTACTTGATCTGCAAGGGTGACAAGGGGCTAATTTATGGTTCTAAACTCTCAGATCCATAAAACTGGAGGCGAAGCTCTAGATCTGAGCTTATGAATGCATGGCTAATTTAAGAGAGGCGGGAGGATGAAACGTTAAAAATTTGGCGAAATGATCAAAAATATTTTCAATAGTAACCTATTCAGCTTTAGTATTTCATTTTTGAAAATATTCAAAATATAGCCATTTGGCTATAAATAACCCCTTAAGGGCAACCCTTAAACAACGGGAACCCTTGAACAAGGGGGGGGGGGGGGGGGAGACTAGGAGCCATTACCATAATGAAATGGTAGTTTGGTGTGTCTTCATAGACCAAGGGGTCTCTTATGGATGTTAAAAATACTATGCAATTCTATTATTCAACCTATATAAAGCAATTAAAAATTTTCGTGTTCCTGCATTGCAATTTTTGGGATAAAAGTTATGTTTGGTTTCTAAGATGGGCTGCTTCCAACAGACTCAAACAATCAGAACCATTGATTTGCATACATAGCTTTTAGATTATCTGACAATCATCCGCCAATTCCTTGGTAGTGAACTTTTCGCCATTAGCACTCTTTGAATATCCATTTATCTTGATAATTTGATAAGAGAAGAATAGAACTAGATAAATGAAGAAAATGAATAATCTTGTCAATTATCTATGTAGATAAATACTTGTAGTTTTATCCAACAGTCATGGCAAAACAAACAATAAAATGTTTTACATCTAGTCGAAAAGTAAAAATGCAAACTTGCACGGGGAGTGCACCTTATACATGGACATTCAGGTCATTTGACACATATTAAAGAGCTTAAAAATACATCCCTTCCAGCCCTATTTACGTGCATTTTCGTATATCTTCTTAAGTAAAAAGGAGGGACTTTGATTTCTGTGCCGGAATGCCGCATGTGCAGATGTGCAGACACATGCGGCGTTCCCTTCCCCGCTTACGGTAGTAGTTTCTTAATGTTGGGCCGGAGTGTTTTTGAAGCTACAGTACTTTGTGTTTTTCTTTCCGGTAACGAGCTCTGCCGCAACTTGCTCCCTAAGGTTCCGGTTACCACTTTGCCACCGTAACGAGCTTCTTAAAGTTCTGCAGTCAAGCAGAAACTGCTTATGTTCTTGAAATTTCTTTGTTGCATGATAATGCGGCTTTTGCAAGATATGGTGTCGAGGACGGCCAGAGGAATGGGAAAAAATGCGCTTTTGAAAGGCAAGTCTTTATTCTCATTTCATTCTAATTCGGTTGTTCCTCGAGTTTGACATATATTTTATTTGCAACTGAAGTTCTTCTTGCCATAAAAAGTAAGCTTGGATCAAGCCATTCAAAATTGGATATCGGATCTGATTCCTGTAGCGATTCAAGGACTTGGGTTATATGTAATGTCGGCATTATGTGAGGATATTTGCATAGCCATTTTGATAGATAAATGCTTATTACATCTTGGGAATACAAGGTTTAAGGGCAGATCTGGAGGCACAGACGTTTTCCCATGATTCAAAAAGAGCATCCACCATAGGCATATTAGTGAATGCTATGCCATTTTAGGGAAATCCTAAAATCTTTCCAAATAGCTATGTCAACGATGGAGCTCCTTCACATTTGCATTCTCGTTTTGGAGTTGCAAGCAAAATGGACATCCAACTTCTGCAACAATTCTTATAAGGTAACTTCTGCATTATAGGACTTCGATTTTGTGCTAACCGAGCTAGATTCTTGATCAAATGACATGTTGATGTATGCTTGAAGAATAGGTTCCTATACATGGGATATGTGGCCAATGGCACACTATTGAATCTTACGCACAGGTTCTTATACATGGGATTTGTGGCCAATGGCATGTCTGCGCAAGTATATGCAGCTTCACAAATAATTACATGTTTCCATGCATACATGTTTCCATGCTATTTACATCAGGAAAATTGGCAGGGATATCGGTGTCTTCTTCATGTAATTGAGCTTGCAAGCTCTTCTTAGCAATTTTTTGGAGCGCTTTGATATTTTGTGCCTTCCCTTCTGGTACTTCAGGTTTTCATTATTTACATCATGTTCTGACTTTGAATTGAAATTTAGAGTTGAAGCTTTTCTTCTAGATTGGCATGTGTTTGTACTCTTGACAACGTCATTGGCATTGCTACGTAGACGATACTGTTTGTTTTCCTCTTCAAAGTTTTAACTAGACAAGTGTTATGCGTTACAATTGAGTCATTATAATGCTTCCATACTTGCCTTATGGTCCCGAACAATTTCTATCTTCGATGGCTTGCTAGTTGCATCTTTTTTTTAATATGTACTAAGGCTGAATAACCTGTATGTTGTACCACGTCTTTGCAACTAGATGGTTCATGATTAATGTGGTGGGACTTCCCAAATATGTATATCTAAGCGAAATTGAACGTGGCAGGCTTCAGGTAGATCATTATAACTACTTAGAAATCCGGCACAAGTGCATTTTTTCTTCTGATATATCAAGATCAAATGGTCTCTTATGTTGCTCCATTTGTAGGAGTGACGAAGGCACATTGTTTGTGCTTCCGTGTGGGCTTCCTTGCATGGTCTTCTTATCTGACCACTCAAACTTGGTGGAATTTCTAAGCCTAAAGTCATTATATTTTTCTCTATGTTTTTTCCAGTCCGCCGAGATAGATAGATAGATAGATAGATAGATAGATAGATAGATAGATAGATAGATAGATAGTTCTAACATCAGATAGTTAGAGCCCAGGCTGTTCCTCAAGACGGCTCATAAAGGAAAAGGACAAGAAGAAGAGCTTTGCTTTTCTTGGTAACAACCACCAATTACAATCGGAAAAAATGATTAAAACTCTTAAAATGGTGGCCCCAAATGGCATCATTTGCTTCTATCACGTTCTATAGTGCCATGTGGGAAATAATTTAGGCCGTTGTTTTTCTTTGCGGACTTGCAGCAAATTATATGAAATTAGAATTTATTAGAATGCGGCATTTTTAAAGCTAGCAGATGCAATGACAGCTCCTTATCTCCTTAAGTGTTTAGGTTCTTTAGTGTTGCTCTAGTCAATGCTAACTGGATCCATGTCTCTTAAGGTTTTCAAACCATTAAAACAAACAAGCTTACACAACTTTGGAGCATTTAAGTCGCATTTGGTAAAAGTGGGACACATCCGAGTCCCATTTTTTCCGTGCACTCTGTTAAAATGACCAAAAAGGAT
>JAANSK020249064.1:0-13452 GCA_011763485.2 Isoetes engelmannii
TTTATGCTTCCGCTGATAGGAGCCCATTGAGGAGGGGCAAACGACACCTTCGTTCCTCGGCCCATGTTCCTGTTCATTCCAGGACATGTGTTTGACGAAGGGCCCATTCGATGGTTCGGCCATCTGATGGGGAATTCTCGGCGAAGTATACGAAGGAGCATCGTATATGTAGCAGGGAGCGTCACAAAGGATTCCTGCTTTAGTTCAACACAAGAGAGCATATCAGGATCCTGCAAGCTGGGAGGTCTTGGAATATTTTAACACGGTTGCATGCTTTTGCTGGAATTCCAGGCAAGCAGAACATCATCCTATCTACGGAAGGCGTCCATGACATCTGTAAACGCAATAGTAATATTCCACCACACAATATTTCATATTTCTTGAATCTAAGTTGCTTGCAAGTGCTAAGTGCTGACATCTTATGGGATTCCAATTTCCATAGATAAAGCAGTATAATAGTTGGCGATAGAAATTGCAAATAAGGGCTAAGGTCTTCCATGCAAGTCAGTGAATCTCTTACCGTGAATCATATAATTCCCTCGATCCTTTGAAGGTTGAAGATCTTTGAGGCATGTGTTGTATCTCTGTAAATAGCAGGAGCGATTTTACATTCCCCCTCACAAATACCATAGGAAAAGCTAGATAAATTTGAGTGGCATATAGTAAATGGGACGTTTTCAAAAAGGTCATGACAAGATACTATGAAGTATAGGCATATGCCAACTGCTCAGAAGAAAGGTGTTGCCAGAAAGTTGTTGCCATGTCTGTGGGACAAAACCTAAAAGTTATATAGCAATCTTACCTTCAAAAACACGCAGAAGAAGAGCTTCAGACAGAGCAATTGATTAAAAGATTCAACATATAATCCACTTTGATGCACCTGTATTCGTTTGCCTGCGGGCCATTGGATTCTGGATTCATCATTTGTACAACATATTCTTTTGCCGATCTTGGCTTACCTCTTGTGTATTTTGTACATATTTTTCGTGTATTTTGAAAGGTTCATGACAATGGGAGCTTCCCTATTTGGGATTGAAGAAGCCATAAGCGAATCTTAAAGTGCACTTAGAATAGTAGCTTCTACGGGCACTGGCACGGCCAAGTTTTTTATCATAGCAATAAACTAGATTTCTAAGCAGAGAGCATTTGGGCAAATGTTAAAAAATAGATCATCAAAAAATTTTACTTACCAGGTCTCTGATTCATTGCCCACAAAGCGGCATGGCCCTATGCTTCTGCCCCTTAAATTCACTGCAGAAATGGCCACAAGGTGCAAGCATAGCTGCAGCAGCCCTTTATTAAAACTCGGGTGTCAAGGGGGGAAAAAGGGGGTAAGCTATTTTTCCAAGCTGAGCAAGATCCAAGCTTGAAAGGCAGGTCAGATGGTGAAATTACATGCCTCTTTGCAGACACAAATCATTCCAAATCGGAAATATATCTAGTTTTGTTGGTGATTATTTGTGTCAACAATCAACTTCCTCAACTATTGCTAGCCAAAGATGATCGCTGCTTGCTCCGAACCCAGAAAGGGGAAGCTAAATCCGGTGAGAAGTATGGGGTTTTTATACTCCACAAGTATTTTTCGTTTAATATGGCACCTTTTGGGCCTATAATATGTCAAAAATATGGCAAAAAAAATTTCGTGCCAGAAAAATTTCGCATAAGCGAAACTTCGCTTACGCGAACCCAGTTTCGCGTAAGCGAAACATGATGTTCGCTTACGCGAACCAAAACATGCTTCGCTTACATGAAATGAAGTTTTCGCTTCACGAATCAGTCTTCGCGTAAGCGAATTGTGCACTTCGCTTACGCGAAATGTATTCTTTCTTATTTAGTTCATTTTGGGAAGTGAAACAACTTTTTGTGGTCCTGTTTGGTCTGTTTTGTGCAGAATAGTACTTCTATAAAAGAAAAACTAGTTTAATCCTAGAGTTTGCCTCGAACATTGATTACCAGGTTGAGTGAACGTACTCCTTGGGGAATGATCAGCCTTTGTGATGTTGGTTTTGTGTCCTAGTTTCGATGCCGGAAGCTGTGAAGTGACATTACTCCTTCCCAGTGTTTTTTTTTACCTCGGAGTCAAACCCATTCGAATCAGGTATTTCGGCCCAGCATGGCAGCTCCAATATTCAGGAGACACAATGGGCTTGTTCCCAGAGTTGATGCACAGGCCCTAACATCTTGTTTAACAAAGGCACGGGACAGATCTCTGCAGATGGATATGAGAAATGCCACATTATTTGCAGATTTTGAGGGCATGCTCAATGAGTATAACAGGATCACCTCGCCAGAGGATTTTTGGTCAGTGCAACGGTGCCGGCCTACGAGAAGAAGAATTGAGGAGCAAGCTCCATGAGATTATGCTCCATGCGCATTGATGGATCCTCTTATTTCTTGATGAGGCGGACATCATTTGCATTCTTTACATTCACCAGCAAACAAAGGGACTACCTGATCCTCTGGCTTCAAGTTTTTCTCACCAACAACTTCTACAGTCTTGTTAAATAAATGATGTCTGCAAAATAAGCACCCCGATAATCCTGCATGCAAACAGTAGCTCAAAGTGGACAATGATTTAGAAATAATCCACCTACTGCAATTAAGTTGTGTCAACTTTCACAACGCCCTACAAATTTGGCACCTCCATGAAGTAGAAACATAATAGAAAACAAAGGAGGATTCAAAAAAAGGATATACGAAGAAATACCTGAATTGTGGCTAGGTTTTGTTCTAGCTTGTGACGTTGGCATCATTTATGGCTAGGCTTTGTTCTAGCTTGTGATGTTGGCATCATTTGAAAATTGTCCCAAAGGTAGAAATTCTGTTACAAAATTTCCAATCTGTGCAGGCACATGATTCTCATCGATCATTAGTGAGCATTGAACTAAAAAATAAAATAAGGCAAACGAGTCTTACCATGCACCATCTCTCAAAAGAACTGCATGATTGGAACCCATTTTTGTTTAGACAATCCTTGTATGTCTTTTTAACCTTCAAGTACTTTGGGAAAAGAAAAGAGCCAAATGTTAGGTTCAGTTGTAATGAATTAATAATAATAACAGACCGTTGTATCAAACTGTAGTAGCACACACCTTAGTGTAACCTGTGCCTCTTCCAGTAAGCTCTACAACAGATGCTCTTGTACATAAGATAATGCCTGCATGTAGGAATTATGCACATGTTTCCCAAGCTGCCCAAGGGATATGTTGCAGACTATGCATTGTAAACAGACCTGCACACATTTGTGTTGTTCTCCTTGCATGTACATAACGTTCAAATCTGAATTAATTTGAAATTTTTCCAATTTGGGTCATATGTGTGACACCTGATCAACCATTTAAAACACAAAGGTGAGATGTTCAGCTATGGAAAAAAGATCACAATGTCTAAGCTCTAAGAATGCATGAGAGGATGATTTTCAGAACTGCAGGAAAATGAGAGGGGCATGCCTCCAAGGCACATGACTTCATAAAAACTTCGCCAAAAGGGCTTGTACAATCTAGCCTTTGCATTTAAAATGTCCACTGAACACTATAAATCAGCAGCCATCTGCAACTTAGGCATTTTACTCAGGAGTTGTTCTAGGCAGTGGCAGCACAATCAAAAGCAGAATAGGAAGAACGAAATTATGGATGTTTTTCCTACTATTAGATTCTCAATCCAAAGCATAGTAGTTACTGGAAAACCTTAGTGGACAGACATTACTAAGGATTACATGTCAAGGGCTTTGCATGGCAGCATATTAGAAGGGCACTGGCAGACCCTGCTTTCTTTAAAATTAATTGGGCACGCTTTGCTGCTAACTCGTTTCTAGAATTAGGGTACATGAATTACGTGCCTCAGAAAATAGCAGATGCTGTTGATGTTGGCAATAGTTTGCAAACTAGCTTGAATGAGCATTCTGGTGGTGCTTACAAAATACCTAACAAGTTGGAGGTTAGAAGAGTAACACGCTCTATGGTTTCACTAAATTCAGGTACATACTGCTTTTTTTGAATTATTTTATTTCAATTAACTGATTTATTAAAACTTATTGACTTGTTGTCACTTATTTGAATGTGGAATCACCAAGATAAAGGAAAGAAGCCCACTAAAGAAGTAGTATCAAGAAGATGAGGACATTGATGGTATGGATCAGACATCAACCTTTGGTAAGTAGTTTGAACTTAGTACCCCTTTTCTTTAAGTAATTGACTTATAATTTGTTTCAATGCATTCTAGACACGTGTTTTGGTGAAGCAGAGGAGCCAGAACCACAAGCAGAACATTCAGCAAATGAGAAGCAAGCAGTTGTGCCAGAAGCACATGCAGAAAAGGCAGCAAGTGAGAAGCAAGAAGCTGTGGCAGAACCACCAACTGTGGCAGAACCTTCTAAATTCAACAAAAATGCAAGGAAGAATCGGAAACCCAAGCGCTTTCGACCACCTGTGAGCCCAACAACATGAGCTAAAGCCAAGATCAAGGGCGGGGTTACACAAGCTAAATCCAAAGGTAAGGGACATGTTGCTAAAAATATGACACAAGAGGATACAGTGTAGCAGGTCACCCAACCAGTTCAAGTCGAGAAGGTTCCAGTTGAAAAGAATCTGCCAGATAAAGAAATTCCATTGCCTCTTACTTCTGATCAAGGTAAATTTGGTATGCTGGCTTTATATCTAATGCATAGAGACTGAACATAAATTTCTCTATTGCAAATGTTTCTAGTTTAAGGGTAGAATCATGGAATTCTAGCCAGGTGTGGTTTCCCTCTAGTAGCAGTTTCAATCCCATGTTCGGTAAAGCACATGCTCCTATTTTAGATCTGCCTCAAAGTATACCGTCCATAGTGAATCTTGTACAAAAGCCTTCTAAAAAAAGTTGATGGAGATGAGATACAATCTCCATTGAAACAAACCAAGGAGAAGTTGGTTGCTAATGATTCGGAGACCAACACTGACGACGACATAACCTTGGAGCAGTTCACCAAAGTAAAAAAAAAAAAGTATGAACTTGTGTTACATGGATGCTTTTTGGCCTCACCTCTTTCTCCCAAAATATCTACTAAAACTTTTTTGGCTCTGCAATCGTTTCTTTCATACTTGTTTATACAGACTTGTTAATACAGATGTCTAAAAAAGTAATGTAATGTTGGCCACTTTTGTCTTATGTATAGTTGTTTGATGAAATGCCAAGGTTTATGAGGTTGCCTCAGCATGGTGCTAAGTTGCTGCCATCTCTATGGTACTGATAAGTTTATGCAGAATCATTTCTATCGTGCACAACTGCAGAAGATTATTCAGGGTATTTTGTGGCTTGAATGGTTTTGGAGCATATTTTGTGCTCAATTGTCCATTTGCCTTGTTAAATTTTGTAAGATTTTGGAGCATATTTTGTGCTCAATTGTCCTCTTGTCTTGTTAAATTTTGTAAGATGTCACCTGTAAATGAAATTTCAATATATGCTAGAAAATATCAAGTCAATTGGTTCGCTTCTCTTCAACATTAATCAAGCAATTTATGCAGCTGTGAGTTTGGGAAGTGCAGATTGTGCAAGACCATTCATTGGGTGGATATCTGGTTGGTGTAGGAATCCCCTATGCCTGACTCATTGAGCCACACGTAAGCATGTGTAACATTTTGTATATAGGGCACACCCCCTTGGGTGTTGGGAGGTCTCATATTTCTCTACATACTTCTCTATCTATTAGTTTTTGTATTAATTTCATGTTTCTCACTATTTTGAGGCCATTTATTGTTTACTAGTCTGCAGAGACTATCTTAAGCAATACTAATATTTTAATCTTAAATATGATCAGTACTGGTCCGCAGAGACTATCTTAAGCAATACTAATATTTTAATCTTAAATATGATGAGGAAGGAGTTCATACAGTTACACTAAATGCTGGAACTGACACGAAGAGTCAGCAGGCTGGAGACTATCTTTATCAATACTAATATTTTACAAGAAATTTATCGCGGCGGCCTTTCGTTCAAAACCTGTGGACTTGGACCCGAATTAACGTCTTGGTTTGATAATGTTATATCAATGTGAAACTGGAATAATGTGGAAGATTTACAAGATCCAAAATGTCAAGTTTGTGTGAAGCCAAAACGGTGCCTAGCTCCACTTGCCACCACACTCAAAGTCCTCAAAGTCTCCTCAGTTTGTGCGAAGATTCTCTTAGATTCCTAAAGTTCCTCAAGATTCCAAAAGGATTCTACCAAAGTATTTAAATTCCTTAGGTTCCATCCATATTTTGTCCTATTTTCTAAGGATTTCTCTTAAACCCAACATGTAGCACCTCCTTAGGTTCCATCCATATTTTGTCCTATATTTTCTCAAATTTCTCTTAAACCCAACAATGTGTAGTAAGATTACAATGAAAGAATGCTCAATGATCAAAAGACATGCTAAATGATCAATTTACTTATGCAGTGCATGTTGATTTTGGACATGTTTTACTTATGCATTGCATGTTGTTCCAATGCATGTTGTTCCATTTTCATTCGTATAGTGCAACAATCTTTTGATAATGATGTGAACAATTGATTTCTTACTTGACAATATTACTCAATTTGCATCGAGTATTAGCATACATTACTATGCTCAATATTAACCTTGAGAAGCCTATACATTTAGTAGCTAGCTATAGCCATGAGATAATTCTGGAGGTATTGACTGCTTCGTAGGAATTCACAACAAATGTCTTGGGGTTATTTTGTAAAGGTTTAAGTGAATCTGACCCCATAATTATCAATTATGTAGTCATTTACATTGGAGTTGTTACCATCTTACATATTCCCAAGATAAGCTATGTTATTGCACTCATGGTAATCTGGCAAAGTGCAAATGCAAGAGCTTCAAATAATTTTTCTTGAACTTCCGAATTATTGAAGGATAGTACAAAATCTGCGCATTGCCTTCCAAGTACCATGATAAATGCCTTCTGCCATTTGCCAGATTTGGAGAATATTGTCTTCTGCAACTATGGCAATTATCCAGTCTGTTCCAAGCATCATGATAAAGCCTTCTGCCATTTGCCACATTTGGAGAATATTTGTCTTCTGCAATATTGGCAAATACCCAATCTGCACTTAAACGAGAAATCAGATACCTTCTTTGTATGGCTACCATGAACAAATAACTCCGCAGCACCATCAACTTCCTCCTCAGCTGGTTCGTGCATACCAATTCTCTTCCAATTTTTTCAATATTAAATTACAAAGATATATTATGCAAAAAGCAATGAAAGAGAGAGAACCTGCTAACATCCCAAATCATGATGCACCTGTCAGCACCACATGAGCAAATACTATTACATTCTTTCTTCCCTGAAAAATCCTTCGAAACCTATGATTATCAAAAACAATGTTTAGAGCAAGCACATTATTTTATAGTACTGGATATCCAACACTACTTCCCAATGCAAGGCAAAAGAAAATCCTCCAACGTGAACACCTAAAACGACATTGAATTAGCTCATTGCTGCTTAAACAGGCTTGTGGTGCAAGTTCCACCCTGCAAGCATAATGGCCACTTCTGTTGTCCATGTATAACTACATTCACTTCAGAATAAAAAACGATAGGACAAATCCTCCTTATCTTGATTGAAAGAAAATTGAGCTAACTCCTTGTACATGTAAAAGATGCAACCTTTTAAGAGACTAGTATTTTATAATCTTAAACATGATCACGAAGGAGTTCAGATAGTTCCACAAAATGCTGAACTGACATGGACAGTCAGCAGCTAGAAGCACGCATTTCTCCATGGTATGAAAAATGGTACAAGGATATAGCAGATCTTGGTTATGGCAACTCTAGAATTATACCACGCATCAAAGCAGTGCAGGTGATGCTTGTATTATCAATCAAGACGTTCATAAGTACTTCTTAAAGAGAGAAGCCTTCATGGGAGAAGAAAACACATCCCTGATTACTTTCTTTGGAATCAATAACATGCTTGATTTAGTCTTTAAAAACAACCAGGCAGCAGGTGATCTTGATGCTAGCATGAAACTCATAGATGAGATGTATGAAGCAATACCTCTAGAGCATGCTGAAGCACTCCCTCTACACATGCTGAAGCGGATACTAAAAAAAGTTCTGGATGTGTTGACATTCATCAAGGCATCTTCAGTATTGGAATTAGATAATGGCATCATTGTATCTCATCCAGTAAACAGAGGTAAGAAAACTCCTAAACAACCAATCAAAGCTCCAGAAGCAGAACCATTACCAATGGTAAACTGCCTATTTGATCTCATGAAATTACCAACAGCTCAGCAGAAAGCTTTGCTTAAAGGCAAAGAAACCATCAAACCTACTGTGCAGGAACAGGTGCATGAAGAAAAAAATCTGCTTGAGGATTACAATATGAAGTCACTTACTCTTCTGTAGCAATTGCCCCATTTTGTACCCAAGACTGGTGGAACTCCATGGGGTTAAATACCACCAAACAGCACTATGGGAAACCAGGAACCTCGGAGTTCTGGCACCCATTAGTATAAACACATGGGAAAAGCTATGCAGCATCAGTGACACAGATGTAGAATATGCCTATAAGGATGATAGTAATTTCAACAGGAAGATCGAGAAAACACTGGTTACTATACCACGCAAGAACACTCAGTTTTTTGGCAAAAAATATAAAAAAAACAGTGGCGTATACCTGGGGCAAATGGGCCACATCGCCAAGATGACACAGACTAGAGATGGGTTCTATATTGTCAAACTGTGGAGGGCGTATTGTCCCTTTCTAAAATGCAAATGCGACAAAATCAGAAATTTTTTTCACAGCAAAACATAGGCTGGTTTGTTTTCTGAACATATTGATAAACCACCATATATTTATCAGATTCTAGTCTCACAGGTTGAACACATCCTGTTATCTGCTCCAGCTACTATTACAGGTTTCTCATATAGGTTCCTAACATTTATAGGCTTGTGTAGGACTGTTGGACTCTTCTCTCAACAGGTTCCCGTACTCTCGATTATAGTTGCAGATGCCATTCTACAACCCAAGCTGGCTCTCCTTCCAACCCTGAGACTGTAACTTTGAACCCTTTTTCTATCTAAGAAGCTTAGATCATTTATTTTCCAGATTATGATGACTTTTAGCTGCATTATCATGCATCCATCACCTGTAAATCTCCATAACGCAGCCTACTGTGGTCTACTAACCGAAGCCAAGCTTGGTCAACTCTCAGTCTTCAAGCCCTAGTACGAAATACTCCTGGCATTCGCCAAAAACACTTTTCCCCGCTGCAACTAAAATCTGCACAGTCAACGGCAACCATCCCTTAGAGGTCGTCTTCATCTTGCTCATATATGACATAGTCTTCGTGGTCTTCAGCAGCATCTGTTGCCAATGGAAATTTGCCCAGGAGTTCTTGCAAGCAGTTTTTGGGAATGTTGTATGCAGGATTAGCATCTAAAATTGATTAAGAATGCATTGGTATGTACATGCTTGTAAAACATAAACAACGGACTAAAAGGATACGAATTGCATAGCCCACATTCTGCGGCGAACAAATAAAAACTACATCAGCACAATATATAATCATATAAACTGACAAAAACACTCTGTACAGCACTATAAAGAAATAGTACCTCCACAGGCTGTTGAATTCCCTCCTGTTCATCCTCTTCTGAATCCTCTTCCTCGTCTTCACGAATTTCTTCATCCTCCTCTTCGTCATCATCCCTACCATCATGTTCTTCATTTTCTTTTGCATGTGGCATGTTAGGATTTGGATCTTCCTGATGATGAATACCTGACTGGCCAATTTCAGCTGATAAACTTGGCTCAGTTTACAAACATGACAAAACAATGTAGTAAAAAAAAAACCGGAGCGATTATCACCTAATGTGTTTTCTAATTCTTGAGTACTAGCCTCAGCATCATTGTCCCCTGGCTCTTGTGTTGTACTTCTACTCCGCCATTGAAAAGCTTTAGAATTAAACCTTTGTACAATCTTTGCCTCTGCACGTTCAAGAGACCTGGCAACGTCCCCAGGTATTAATGCAAGAAAACGAAGACGCACATGCTGTCGAATCCTCTCTAATGTTCCTCGACGAAACCACCCTGTAGTCTCCTGTGCCATAGAAATTTTTGTCATATGATATGCATTTTCTACAGAGCTGCTTGCAGATGTTTCAAGACAAGTTTCGTCTGCGTAACTTACATGACAGGACACTCGTTCTGGAGGTTTTTTTATCTGTTCTTGAATAAAATCATCATCTAAGTCGATTAATTGCAAGTAGGAAAACTTTTTTCTTGGAACAACTTTAAACGTGCATATGTCTTTCCATAATATTTCTTTTTCGCTGCAAAAACAAGTGCTGTTATACCAAAACGCCCCTACTGTGAAATGTGCCCAGTCCTTTGTATAAGATGTTAAAATTAGTAAATATAGCAGTAAAAGGAAATAAATTACGGATCATGCTCCTGGGGTATCTGGATTGTGTCCCTAAGTAACCTCGGTACACGAAAATCCATCATCTGATACCTGGAGAAAATATGGCAATAAGTTAATAAATCGTCAAGGTCTACGACAGACATTGCATGAAAAGTACTTTAAGTGATAATTAATTATTCCTATGAACAGAAAAATGACTAGCTATCACAGCAGTACAACTTTCTCCACCGTTTATGATATAGAACATGCACTTACTTGCGAGCTTCGGGGTCATTCCTTGGATCATAGCCATTTTTAATCCAAAGCGTACGAAACGGGCCATAAAGAAAATTGTAAGCCAGTCCAAAGAGCAACCTATAAAGGCATGAAACTCATAACTTCCCTGCTGTGATCAAAACAGAAGGCATCTTAAATACCTTTTGAACATTGACTCTGTTGGTTCAAATCCCTCATCAAACAGTTTCTCTAGCAGAGTAGCTCGTGCCCAAATAGGACGATCTTGAAAGCATTTAACAATGGCCCTGTACAAGTTCCACTCTTCAGAATGCTCGACGAGGGTACTTTCCCAATTGACCTCCCTTGGAATATGTTAGGCATATCAAGGTATAACATACATATTTATTGCATTTGTAAAACTCAATATGCATAAAATACACAGGAAGGATATCTTTCGCTCTAAAGTCAAGGCCAAAGCAAGGAGAAAACTGCTGCGAGGTCTAGCAATAAACCAATTAATCCCCAGGTCAGTTTCATCCATGCATGAATGAGACAAACATAGAGGCTAGACAGACTCTCTATGCATGCTAAAATTCACTTATCTTTAGCATTACCGGCTCTTCTGGTTTTGATTTTAAGCGATCAGGTGGCCGGAACCTAGAGTGAATTACATCCAAAGTCATTCCCTAAGTTTCACCAAGTTATTTAAAACAGATAACAAAGGATGTGGAACTTACAACGTCTCCTCTGGCATGTCCTTCAAAGCAAAAAGTGGAGGTATAAGCAACATGAAGTCATCCTCATCTATGTCCAGCAAACTTCCTTGACCTGGCAGAATAATTTCCTTCTATCATTTATGATCAAAGTGCATGCCCATGAACATTAAAGAAGAGTTTGACATCATTCTTATTCATCACACTTGTGCCACATTCCACCTCCAAAGTTTGTTTTAAAAACAGTTTGACCTGATCTGAATCTACGAGAATAGAACCACCAGCATGTGGATGCTGTAGAATTAGTATAGGAACAACCATCTGCCTCTCGATCTAATTGCACTATACAAATTGGAAATCCAAGATGGTATTGATTGATTTGTTTCCGTTGCGATAATCATATAGCCTTTTGTGCTTTTCATATCTTATCATTTGCTACTAAAGCTGGAAACAATGGTGCACCATATGAAAATGCCACTAGATACCCTATACGCTTTGAACTTTTATGGATAATAGCTTGTTACTGTCTGTGGACACTATTTTTTGTTCTCACTGCATCCAAGAGGTTGTAAACGTGGGTGACAAATCATCCAAATGTCTAATATGTCAAACGCCACTGCAGTCTGACATTATTTTGGCATCTGTTAGCAGAAGTCCCCCAGACCTAAATGGCAAGTATGGTGCTAAGGTGCATATTTACATTTTCTCTTTCCAAAGACAGAAGCACTTACTGGTGTTACTGTTCCTGTAGATTTCAGCGTTACTTTCAGAATAATTCTGCTAAGTAAAAAGGACCATTGTGCAAAGGGTGTAATCTTTTACCCTAGCAGAATTAGCACTTCTCCCTTGCAGCTAGACGCAGCATTTCAAGTAATAATATGTATCCATGGGATGCGTCCATATAGAGAATTCATATGCTGGTTTAACCAAAGTATTCAACTTTGCAGTAACATCTTGAAAAATAGCTCGAAAGCAACTTTTTTCTAGTCTGACCATTGAAGCATAGCCTTTAATAAGCATCACATGGGTGGCATCTTTGATGCTGAAAATAGGACATGCTCAAGTATGTATAATGGGAGACAACTTAAATTGACTGATCCACAAAGCAAAACGAGCTGTAGCATTCTACATACAACTGACTCTCGTTTTTACGAACCTACATTCATGGGCTTGATTACCAAATGCGCAGATTTACAATCCAGATGTAAAGAACAACGCAATGCTTACCAGTAGAATGTTTAATAGACTTTTTCTTCTTTTTGCTTGAACTTTCCGCATGTATGGGAGCCACATATTGAAAGTCCGCCATTCCTGCAAAAGGCTAGTGAACAATGTTACTAAAGGAGGCCAATCCACCGTATAACTTTTACCATGAATTCTTAGGCTTGGATTTACCTTCAAACTTATAAGTCTGCTCCACTCGTGCAATAATTTCAGCACTAATTCCTTCTTCAGAAGATGTTGCTCCCGGAGAATCTTTTTCTGGTGAACTGGCAGCATGTGCTTTGCCTCTGCATTTTGACACTCGCAACAGCAAGTCCGAAGTGCTGTGAAGCTCTCCAAATGCCGGATGAGAATCAGGGTCCTCTGGTCGGAACCTGAGCTCCAAGTAGCTAGCATCGGAATTATGCACCTGGAGCCCCCCAAAAAAACTCCTTATATTACGAGTGATACGAAAAACTCAGGAATCAGAATTGGGCATTGTTCTACCTTAAGTATAGCCTCCTCTCCGCCCAAAGTTTCCACAGCTCTTGAAATTGAAGATGGATAACCAGGATATTGTACTGCAAAAACCCGTTTTTCTGGAATGATCCCACTGATAGTGCCATCTTTGATCAGTCCCATCTTCCGGATTGTAGCCAATTTCTAAAAACCCTGAACCCTTAGCTTTGTATAATGTATATGGTTTCTCTTGAAACCTCAACCGTTAGATCTGAGATGTATGCAAAACCAGGCCGTAAATACATACGTACGCAAATAATATGTACAAACTCTTGTGGCATCCACGTAAAAGAATTGTTTTTAGCAGGGGCATCCACGTAAAAGAATTGTTTTTAGCAGGGTTGCCTAACCTGCCCTCACCTCAATGCTGCAATTCTAGGCTATCCACGTGGCTGTCCACCTC
>JAANSK020249075.1:0-13452 GCA_011763485.2 Isoetes engelmannii
TCTCGGCCCCACTGCTTCGCAAAACCCTTGACCGCTGCAAGTGCATCGACTATGCCGGCCATCCCTCGACGTCGTCTAAAGGCAGTTGTCCAGATGTTCTTGCAAGCACTCATATCCTTATTTTTGATTGAGGAAACCTATCTCAATTTGCTTGGATAGGTTAAAGATCTAGGCGTAGATGGTCCAATATGCCAGAAATGAGCATCTAGGTTCTGTTTGTGACATAGAACAGCTTGAAGATGAGCAACATGTGTTCTTACAATGTGAAACATTTCAGCATGTTCGAGTAAAATTTTCACTCTTGCAGCACCATATAACTAGGAGAATCTATGAAGGCAGTCATACAGAGCTCAATAATTAACTTTGTTTGCTCTGAGTTTCTGATAAGACATGTCATTTTTTTTTTATGTACTCCTAAAAGCTTTTTTTAAATGTTATTGTGTTTTACATGTTTTTAGATCAAGTAGGTTGGAAGTCTTTAGCTTGCGCCTCAAATCCATCAGTTTTAACTTTAGCCCATCTTTTGAATCTTATTCACTTTGGTGTGCCTGTAGTCATTTAAAGAATGATTTTTCCATTTGCATTAAGTCTCAACGGTTTCGTTTGTTAGCTAGAACTTCCCTTGCTTTTCCTTTTTTCCATATTGTCAAAGATGACCATGGCATTGGTCTATGACCATAATGACAATGCATTTATCTGCAGATTTTAACAAGAAGAAGAAACTCATACTAGAAAGTAACATGATTCAACTTTGTATTATTTGGTCTGTAAATATCAGATGTTTAACAAGCAGGAAGAGGTGAGCCACACAAACCAGCATTGCCAGCATAGCTAGAGGCATTAAATTTAGCCAAAGCTCCACCTTGAGGTATCTTCCCACTCAGTTTGTTGTATGACAAGTCCAGAAAGTCCAGAGACTCAAGGTTAACAAAAGAGTGAGGAATGGAGCCACTCAACTTGTTTGTTGACAAATCCATGTAGTTGAGGCTAGTCATGTTACCAAGGCTCGAGGGAATGCTTCCAGAGATGGAATTGTGGTGGAGATCCAGCTTGTTGAGGTTCTCCATGTCGCCGAATTTGGCAGAGATGGATCCAGAGATGGAATTGAAAGACAGGTCAATTATGGCCGTGGCGCCATCTTCAAGAGAAAATCCAGGAGGATTCAACTTGCTCAACCAGCTTGGAATTGAAGTCTTCAGTCCACAATGTGATAATTCAATGGCACAAAGCTTAGGAATGCTTGCAATACCTTTTACGCTCTCAAATGCCAGGATATTCCCTGTCAATCTTAATATGAGCAAACTGGATAGAGCCTTCAAATCTGCAGGTATTCCTGTAATCTTATTATAGCTCAAATCTAGCCTCTTCAAATTCTCCAATTTGCTGCCAAATCCATCCTTAATTGGACCAGAAAGAGAGTTATTATATGCATCAAGTTGCTCAAGGCTAGAAAGGAGGCTAACAGAGGCAGGAAATGAGCCTGTAAATTTATTGTTATTGATATAAAGACGTGTGAGGTTGGTCATTTGGCTGAAAATATCAGGAATTGGACCAGAGAGGCCTGTATATGACGCCCAAAAAACTGTCAAAGATTTTAGGCCTTTGAAGGAGGTAGGGATTGTACCAGTTATATCGGGATTGTTGTGGAAGCGAAGGATTTGCAGATTTGAAAGCTTGCCTAACGTACTAGGCAATGGGCCTGTTAGATTGTTGTACTGCAGGCGCAGGTTTAGGAGCTTCGATAAATCTCCCAGAGTTGCAGGAATGCTGCCTTTCAAGAAATTTTCTGCCAGATTTAAACTCTGTAGATTTTTCAGCGACCCCAATGCTGAGGGAATGGTGCCAGATAATTTGTTGGAGTCGAGAGAAAGCTCCTGCAGATTTGTGAGCTTGCTTAATTCCGCCGGAATAGAACCCGAAAGCTTGGCGCTGTCTAATTTCAAACTTTCAAGGTTGACAAGTTTGGACAGATCTGATGGAAAAACACCTCCAAGCCCACAAGACAGATCTGTACTAAAAGCTGTACAAGACAGGTCCAGCTGTTGGAGATTAGAAAGGCCAAAGAATTCTGCAGGGATGGGACCTTTGAGCGCTGTATTGGATGCCAAAAACTGCTCAAGGCCATGAAATGAACCGAAAAACGCAGGAATTGTGCCAGACAGATTGGGATTATCAGAGATGGATATTTTTTTGAGCTTGGTAAGCTTGGAAAAGGAACTGGGTATGGCGCCATTAAATCCTTTAGAGCTTGCATCTAGGCTTTGAAGCTCTGTAAGACCAGATACAAGCGCCAAGGTAGAGACAGGCTCATTGCCATCGAAATAATTGGTGGAAATCAAGGCCATGTCAAGGCCGATTACTCGCCCTGCGTTATTGCAGGTAATTCCCTGCCATTGGCAGCAGTTTGTGGTGTTCCATGCTGCGCTGAACTCTCTGAGCTCTGATTTTAGATTGAGCAGGATCTGGCGCTCTGCTGGAGTACATTGAGCAGCTTGAACAGGGCCTGCTATTCCCCATAAAACCAATCCGATTAGCAACCAGCCAGGCATCATTCTGATAGTCATCAGATAATCGAAGGAACAGAATTATGCAGATCTAAGGAAGTTAGATCAGATCTATATAGAAGGGAAGGGGGATGGGGCTGTTAGTATGGAAGCTGCAATATGAAGTTCCAGGAAGGTTTGGCTACCACCGACAGATAAAATTTTGACTAGAGGCTCTGTTACGTGCTTTAACCCAAAAGAATGGATATTTTTTGTCCTTTCAAGTACTACCATGCCCTGTATCTTTTGTCCACCTCTTCCACTATCGATAGTGGGTTTAAAAAAAAGTCTACTATTAATTAATCATCTTAAAAATTACCGACTACATGTTTGCGGGTCAAGATAGTTATACCCCGGGCTGGTTGATCCCGAAGCCTTGAGGGGGATCCCATCCGTTGGTTGCCCTGCTGTGCGATCCCATCGGCGGGGTTACCTCGAGGGGGATCCCATCCGTTGGTTGCCCTGCTGTGCGATCCCATCGGTGGGTTTACCTCGAGGGGGATCCCATCCGGGGGTTGCTCCGCTGTACGAACGGCTCGGATCCGCCCATGGGACGGGCGGCTGCGATCTGTTGGGGCCTCCCGTCCATCCGCCGGGATCAATGGCGCCGGGATATCGTCCTCCGCAATGCCCGACTGGGTATCCCAGGGGCCAGGATATCGTTCCGGGATCCCAGTTCGCGGTTGCAGCTGGAACGGCTGGGATGACTCCTGGGTGAGGACGGTGAGGATGAGTGCCACTTGGCACGGCCAGGCTCGAGGCCTGTAGGTTTGGTTGGGAGGTTCGGTGCCCGAATCTGAATAGAGGAACCGGAATCGCCGCGTCGGTATCCCGGCGGAAGGGGTTGTGGCGGTGTGCTCCCGGTAGGTGAGATGGTTCTGGGTGATTCCGGCGGATGGAGCGTCGCCAACGGTCAGGATTCGCCGTCGCGAGGTGCGGCTGCGATTGACTGGAGAAACCTGCCACACGTCAGGCCTGGCAGAACGGAAGCGAGAGAATGGAGGCCGTCGGGGACAGGCGAGGGATCCCGGGAGCAGATTTCTTTTGCTCCGGGATCAACCAGCCCGGGGTATAACTATCTTGACCCCATGTTTGCATGCTCAAAGGTCAATAAGTACACGTCTTTGGGATAGTCTTGGAATAATAGTCTCTTGCTCAATCTAGCCCTAACTCACAACATCATCTTCAAGAAATGGGTCTCCCCATTGTTATTGGCTCCCATTTTATGAGCAACCAAAAGATTGGCATAAGTTAATCCACCGGATTGTCATAAGCCAATCCAGGATTGGCTTATGCAAATCCTCAAAATTGGAGTGGATTGGCACTGGATTGTCATATGGCTGTCATATGTCCTTGTCATATGGCTGTCATATGTCCTGTGGATTGGCTTATGCTCGAGCCGCCTAGAGTGGATTGGCTTATGCCAATCCAATGTAGTCATGTGGATTGCCCTGTACCGTAGACTAGAGGAGAACACGAGGATGCATTAAACCAAGTAAATGCAACTACCTCAATGGATTGGCATAAGCCAATCCACCTTGCAGGTGCATAGGCCCTGTACCGTAGACTAGAGGAGAACACGAGGATGCATTAAACCAAGTAAATGCAACTACCTCAATGGATTGGCATAAGCCAATCCACCTTGCAGGTGCATAGGGCGGCCTGCCTCAAGCTCGAAAAATTGGATTGGGTCAACAGTAATTGTGATTGGGTCGTCATCTTTTGTGGATTGGCTTATGCCAATCCAGTCTAGCCAATCCAATCTTATGCCATTTAATACAACAAGAAGGGGAAAGAAACAACAATGAACATCAGGATTGGGTCAACAATAATTGGGATTGGGTCATCTTTGTGAATTGGCATTTGCCAACCCAAGGGATTCGCATAATCAAACGCACTGGATTGGCTTACCTGTTGGTTCTTGAGTTGTAAAAAAGGGGGGCCAATATAATCACTGAATTGGTATCATGTATCCTAGCATATTCCAATTGTAAGTTCTGGCATATTCCAATTGTAAGTTTTGGATTGGAGTTCTTGAATTGAATTGTGAAATTAGCTGGATAACTTTAGTTAGATGTACGGGTTTTGTGCATCATAGGCTTGATCCATTGCCTTTGATCTTTTTCTCCAATCTTTGAGAAGCTTGAGCTTTCGAACTTAGTTTGCCAATTCATCTTTCCATGTTTTGAGACAACCAATTCTTAACTTATGTAGAGTTGCATTATCTCACACAATGTATAGTAGAAATCTGAGCCCACTGATGTTGAGCATTAGTCATGGGCATATGGAATATGTATATGTAGTGAAGTTTGTAAGTGGACGAAAGATGGTCAATGGACATAATGGAGTGCGTGGAATATGTGTATGATTATCGAGTTTGTAAGTGGAGTCCATAGACATAATTGAGTGCCTAGGGCAAAGCGTTAAGAGTTTAGGGAGGTCAGATATTATTCATAAGCTTGTGGAATGGGTAGGATTGGAGTTGAATAGCATGGATGGATCAAGAGAATATATGGTAAGAGCTACATTTTAGAGTTGATTTAGGATTTCGTGTTTGCGCAAGAGAACTGATCCAATGTGTAATCAATACAATTATACCTCTAAGTCAAGGAAATATAGAGCATAAGTCACATAAGATAAAAGTGGGACATATTCTAATAGATGGGCCTCATTCACTACAATGGAACTCTTGCAACGTATGGGGTTAAATAAATTTTGGGCGTTAGTGTACGTTGAACTCACTATAAGTTGTACGGGTCATGTATAGGGTCGTGAAGGGTCATGTATAGGCATATAGAAGTTTTGGAAGTCTAGGGTCGTAAGGTCACGTATAGGGTTAAATAGATCTCGGAAGTATAGTGTCTAGAAATTGTTATTAATGCTTATACTATTGGGTAAGTTCTTATAAGTTGATATAGTATCCTAATTTTAAGTTGTTATAATGTGCATTATAAGTGCATAAGTTGCTATTTAAATGTGCATTAGGCATCGCTCTTCATATAGGTATATATGAGCCCAGTGGTCCTCTGCATTGTTCAAATTAAGAAATGAGTTTGGAGATAGTTAGGGCACCGTAGACATGGAGTCGAGATGGACCTTAGATATATGAGTCCAGAAACGTAGCTCATGGCGTTTAAAAAAAAACAACTTTTTCTTGATTTTTTTTTTGAGCTGCCTTTCTCGACTCGTGGGTCGAGAAAGACTTTTTTTTCGCATTGAGTTGCATTTTTCGACTCACGAGTCAAGAAATGCAGCTCAGAGCCATACTTCTTTTTTTCATTCTGTGGTGGCTTTCTCGACTCGTGGGTCAAGAAAGGCCCTCAGGCCTGCATTTTTTCGCTTTGAGGTGCCAGGCCTAAATGGCCCGCTTCTCAACTCGTGAGTCGAGAAAGACACTCAGAGTTGGATTTTCCACTTAGAGGTATCTTTCTGAACTCGCAAGTCGAGAAAGGCCCAAATGACTAAATGGCCTTCAGAATTGCTTCATACTTTCTTTTTCTTGTCTATAGCATCACTTGACTAACTTGAATATGTATGTTATAGTCCTTATCCCGACTAGATGACATGCTCGGGAGCAATCGAAAAACTTGTTCATTGACGAATGGAGACGAGACGAGGGTGGTGATATCAGTTGGATAGTCCAAACCCTGGCCGATGAAGCACCTCAACGTATAAGTTTTTATCGTTTTCAAGTTGCCCCTCAGGTGGCTTGGAACAGGTCGAAAGGGCCGCGAAGAGGGCATCATAATAGTTACGGCATGACCGCCATGGTCTCTTGGGTTATTGTAAAATTCATTGTGAACACGTATTTTTATGAATATAAATTCTTTTATATTGTCACTGCATGTTGCAAAAATACATTGTTTACGCAAGACTATATGTGTTTTCGGGTTTCTCGGATCACGATCCGTGTTAAACAACAGCGTTGCAAAAATCTTGACCATTTTATGAAGAAATGAAATAGGTACCCATTACCTTAGAAACGACGTCACTAAGTGCGTTTGCCCATCCTTTAGGGCCAATCTAAACAAGTGTCTGGAAAAAGTGGGAATGCCATGCGTCCCACTTTTACCGTATGTGACTTGCACTATTCTGACTAAAGTCGAGCGGAGGAAGCAATATCACCTTATGAGCCTTAGGAAATTGCGCATTGATGTGTAACTCATTGTGTTTGACTTACAATAGTGAAGGTAGAGATGAATTGCCAAATGTTACGGTGTGCAAGGGCTCTTCCTTACCATGTTCACTAAATTAATAGACGAAGATATCATTCACGTATTAACCACTTCTTTCAGCGTATATCCTGTGCTTTGCTTCCTCCCTGTTTTTTGGCTCCCTGCTGCAAGGTCCAACCCATTGTGAGCATGGACGTTGATGAGGTAATCCATCCAAAACCTGTCATTTTAGATACAAGAAAATGAACAAGTATCAAGGAAGAAGAAATGCTGAAGAAAAGATGTTAGAGGGAAAGAAGAAGAGAGGAAAGAATGGAGCTTGCAAAACTGGCTGAAGAATTCGGTTCATCAAGAAGTGCAAGCACTAAACTTTGCATTGTCCTTAATTTGCTCTTTTCACAGACAGACCAAAAAAATTGAGGATAACATGAAAGAAATAGATTTTCCTTGAATTTTTAGGGGATAAAACATTCAGTGCTGGTAAGGCAAAAATAAAAGAATTCGAAAGCCAAGAGCATTGTCATGAGTAACATCAGGGATTCTAAGCAGACTGTGAAGTTCTCTACCAGCGTTGACCGTCCAGCAATCAGTAATAGCTATCTTGCAATGTCTGTACCAAAGCCATGCAGATCCAGAAACAAGTGACAAAATCAGCCAAAGGAATATCAGAAAGATATTAGGTGTTCATCCAAAAAATCTTATAAAGGCAAAAAGCAAGAGGACAGATGATGGTGAGAAATGGGTTTCTTGTAAGAGGGCTAAGAAATTTGATGCAATTCCAGATGAAAATATAGAAAAGATTCAAGTTGAAGGTTGGTTTACAATAGTTCAAGTTTGGTGGTATGTGTTTAAAATCTTTTTTTGGAGCTGCTAAAAGGAGGCAGATGCCAACTTCTGTTAATTCACGTCTCTTACTAGATAGCTCGGAGTTTTCTGATCCGGTGCATCTAAAGCAACACCTTCATAATCATTTGCCGCATTCTTTGCTAGAGCAGTTGGCATCTAGAGGTGTGGATTTGATGGGTGTGGGTTATATTTTATACCATTACCCTTGATTTCTCACCAACTATGGTCTCTGCATGTAAAATGCCTTGCTGGTTTTCACTTCTTGATCTACCTACTGATTTAGTAGTCCATGATTTCTTAGTTGCCATTGTTAATGGCACAGGTATGCATATTTACCATTCTATTATTAATAGTCCACGCATTTGCGTCTCGCTTCCAGTTGGGCAGCCTAGGCCTGATTGTGTGGTTATTAAAAGTGGCATGTGGAATAAAAAATTGTCGCTGATTTTGCTTAATGGCGAAGATCTTACATCAATGTTTCCACAGTATTATCTTTTTGCTTCTATGCTGCCATGTTGGCATGCTCTTGTTCTTGAGACTCCTCCTTCAACACTAAAGCCTTCACAGTCCTCTTAGCCGCCTTGTGGTCCCACGTATAGTATTGTTACCTCTATGGTTGCCACTCCTATTACTGCTCCTTTTGTAGTGATACGTTCTTCAACTACATCTGCTTCAGTTGGTGATCCTCCTTGTGATGTGAATCCCTTAGCTCCCCGCTCCTTCTTGTAGCATATCTCCATGTATTTCTCCCTCTATCCTTCCGCCAGTTACACCCCTCGATAAGTTGTCAATTGTCCCCCATATTCATTCTTTAGTTCTTACGCGAAGCGAGATAGATGTTGTTGTGCCTTCTTCTGATCTGGTTGTGCGTCGATCATCACCAGACGTGATTCATCCTTCTTCAAGTTTAGAGATGTCCCAATGTACAATCGTGCCGTTTGTTTTTAATGTTATTGATTCTCTTCAATAGCCTAAGAGTGTGATCAATCAAGACGACGGTTGGAAACATGTTTCCCTTAAAAAGGCAGCTCGGTAGAAAAGATCTCCAGCAGTTCATAGTCGTGAGTTGGAATATCAGGCTTACTTTGGTCGTAGTAACTCTGAGGGTACCAGGTAGCTCTACATAGGGGGATTATTTTTCCTCAGATTTAAACATGTATCTCAATTTCATATACTTGTTTTCATAATTTAGAGATGAATATATATATCGTTCTTCAAAAAAAAAAAAGGGTTCTTTGCTAGGCCTTCCTTCCTTCCTTCCTTCCTTCCTTCCTCCCTCCCTCTTTAGGAGGATATGCAGTCCGTTGTGGTGTTCCATTGTGTTTCAAAATTGTAGAAAGGGTCCGAGCAAACATATGATTTTGTAAGGTTAACTTGTGGTATTTTGTATTGGTAGGCGTGCAATGTTGATGGTGGAAAGTGAATTTCAAAACATAGGTCTTTTGTTTTCCAATACTTTGCTTATTCGAAATTAGAGTTCCTATTTTCGTGGCAGTGTTCATGCAGCAGGGTGGTGACGACCGTTTATGTGGCCATGGCGGCTTTGGTGTATGAAATGGCCCATACCAACCTCTGTTTCTGATGACCAATACGTGGCTTTCAAGAATTTCCAGTTGCACATGCATAACTAACAGTAAAACAGGCTTGGGGCAAAGGGTAAGTGAAAAAAATTGATCGAGAATCGCCCTAATCAAATAGATGAGTTATGTATATAATTGTGTGATTTTATGCCCTAATAATGATAGTTATTTTGTTTTAGAATTCTAGGTCCATGACACACTGACCCCAATATTTAGTCCACAGTGGTTTTCTATGGTTTTGGGTGGCCTACATATGGTTATTAGGGAGATTTCAAAAAAAAAAGGGACATGTAGTTGTGTTGAAGTATTGTTTTGGTGATTGTTGATGGTGTTTTTTAATTAGTGCTGTTGTTTTTCAGGTGGATAAGAAATGTCACTTGTTACTTCTATTGCCACATGTCTTTTCTTTTGTAGAATTTCATGTGCTTTTAGAACACTTTAATGACTACATGTCCTATACTTCTATTATCACGTGTTTTAAAGTTACTTCTATTGCCACATGTCATTTTTCGGTAGAATTTCATGTGGTTTTAGAACGCTTTAATGACTACATGTCCTATACTTCTATTATCACATGTCTTTATAGCATTAGGAAATAGTAATTGAATGACCACGTGTCCTATACGAGCATGCCAAGATGGCTCAAATATGTCAAGGTGGCTCAATCATGCCAAATGGGCTCCAACATGCCATGTAGGCTCCAATATGCCAAGGTGGCTCCAACATGCCAAGGTGGCCCAAATATTCCATCTAGGCTCCAAAATGCCACGTGGGCTCCAACATGCCACCTAGGCTCCACAATGCCAAGGTGGCTCCAACATGCCACCTAGGCTACAACATGCCACCTTGGCTCTAACATGCCAGGGTGGCTCAAACATGCCACCTAGGCTCCAAAATTCCACGCGGGCTCCAACATGCCAAGGTGGCTCAAACATGCCACATGGGCTCTATGATCAAGTACAAGTAAGCAATAACTCCACCCTAAAGTGCAAAAAACCATTAGAATGAAATTAATTGCAAAACATCAGCTACTTACCATTAGCTTCCCTGAAACTTTTGCTGAACGTGGCTACTGACATGGCAGACATATCCAACGCTTATGATTTTTCAACAACAAAAAAAAAAAAAGCATCGAAAATTAAAGTAAATAGACAAAGCATCGACAAATCATGAAAATTAATCACGAGTGACATTTGTTTTGGGGATACTATGATAAAAAATTCACATATAATAGATGCTTGTACGTGCAAAAAATCTTAGGTGCAAGTTAGACCAAGAATACATGGGGTGCGAGATCCAAACAAATGCAAAAATAATGATGATATGGCAACACGTACGCAAAGAATCAAAGGAAAAAGCAAAAGATGCATTACTTATTAATTTTTGAAGATAAATGATCATAAATTCGTAACTAATTGTGTATGTGTCATAAAATCATGCAACTTTAATCATGGATGCAATACGAGGGAACAAACATGTGGAAAAAATTTCAGAAGATAATAATAGAGATAAGCATACATAACAAGGTCAAAGTACCAAAGGTTCTCACATGCCACATGGGCTCCAACATGGGCACTTAGCATTAGCCAAATTCCCTGAAACTTTTACTGGATCTGGCTGCTGATGTGGCCGACCAATGGGAAAAAAATGCATGTACAAAAGCTTATATATGCAATACTTATGATTTTTTCAACAAAAAAAGCATAAAAAATCATAGTAAATAGACAGAGCGTCAGCAATTCATGAAAATTTAATCGAGGATGCCACTTAGCAATGGGATGCCATGCTAAAATTTTCAGACAAAAAAGATGCATGCACATGCAGCAAATCTCAGGTAGAGATAAAATAGAGGGAACTTCAAGGACTTAAAGAGATGGCACCTTCCGCAAATCGACCAAGGCTAGGAATTTGCGCGGCTACCTCACCATAGGAGAGAGGCCAAACCCTAGGAGATGGACCCCAAAAACGTTGTCGAGATAGTCTTTCTTGGCAGCGCTCATACGAGAGCCATGTGATAAGCCCCCCCCCCCCCCCCCCCCCCCCCTGGAGCTCGGTTTCCTCATCCCACCATTGAATCCTCCTTTCCAGGACTGTGCTTCGAGGAGGTTTAGACAAATCCAAGATCAGTTCGGGTTAACTTACCAAACCGCGAAGTGTCCTGCGGCCGACCTTGTAGAAACCCAAGTGTTTTGTCGTTCAGGCAGTACGGAGGCTCCAGAATGGGAATTCGACTTTGCCATCTCGTTCGGAATGACGCAATTACCCTAAGGACCATTACATGGTTAGTTTTTGCAAAGAAAGAAACACGAACGACCTACATGCCAGTATTCTGCAGCCACCGCCTAGGCCAGTTGACTATGAAAGTCTTGGACATGAGCTCTGTTTGCGCTTCTTGGTGAACGTGAGCTCTAATTCCCAGGAAAGTTGGTCCCTAGGGTAATGTCAACGTTTTGAGTCCATTGGCCGAGTCGATTCACAATTCTGGAGAGGGGGATGCTCGTCCATTGCCAGGGCCTTTGGATAGAGGACTCTTGGAGGGGGGGGGGGGAGCTGCTCCAAGAGGGTTTTAAGGTCCATCCTTTGGCATCAACTCTCTCCCTCTACGTGATGACATGGTGTAAGGTCTTGGTCGAATATGACCAGGATATGGCCTTCGACTCTCAAATCCTATATGTTGCTAGGTTCTTGAAGAGTTTCATTATTATGGAGGTCGAGTTTTGGTCGCTTGCACTTGGGACGTGATTGACAAGACGAAATAAAATATGTTAGAACCTCTAAGTTGCTTAAGGCAACCAATCTTTATGCAAATTTTGCAAATGGCATCAATTACATTAGGATCCCTAAAGCAGAATGAGGTAGTTGCACTCAGATATGAATATCGCGAACTGTATTTATCTTTCTTAAATGATTTTTGGAGTATCAACTAGAGAAA
The DNA here is from genome assembly GCA_011763485.2 of Isoetes engelmannii. NCBI lineage: Eukaryota > Viridiplantae > Streptophyta > Lycopodiopsida > Isoetales > Isoetaceae > Isoetes > Isoetes engelmannii. The sequence goes on from JAANSK020249075.1 coordinate 12,077, forward strand.
AGTTGTGGTGAGATGTGGGAACAAATTTGGCTCAATTTTTATCTAGGATGATTGGAAAAATAGGCATCAAAGTTGGTAGAAAATTTGGATAGTGCACTTCCCTGAGACAAAAATAGGTCTTCGCACTCAAATGATGATATCTCGAGTTTTACTGAACCTTTTTGGATGATTTTTGAAATGACTGTTAGAGAAAAATTGTGGCAATATTTGGGAGAAAACGTGGATTGATTTGGAACTGGGATGGAGGAAACATTGAGTTTAAAGTGGATCAATCTATAAAAAAACAAGAAGTTATTTTTTGGATCTCAAGCTGTATAAGGTTTTTTGCATGATTACAGCTCGCACATGCCTGAATAGGACCTAAGATCATGTGCAAAAGATAAAATCGTAGTTTGGATCATGAGAGGTATCTCTATTATTAGAGGTATCTCTATAATAATAGAGATACTTCTCTAGGTAACTTATTGCAAAGATACTCTTCGTGAAGCAAACTACGATTTTATCTTTTGCACATAACCTTAGGCCCTATTCAGATATGTGACAATTTCATGCAAAAAACCCTTACAAATCTCAAGTTCCAAAAATCAACTTGCTATCTTTTTACTGACAAGAGTTTTGATCCAATTTGAACTCAATCTTGTCCATCATTCCAGCTCCAAATCAATCCAAGTTTTCTCTCATATGTTTCTACAACCGTATCTGATAGTTATTGAAAAATTCATGCAAAAAGGGTTAGTAAAACTTGCGATAGTATCATTTGAGTGGGAAGACCTGTTTTTGTCTCAAGGAAGTGCACTGACCAAATTTTATGTTAACTTTGCATCTGATTTTCTAAATCATCCCAGATCCCAATTGAGCCAAATTTCTTCCTCCATCTTATTACAAGTTTTCTCTAGTTTCTCCTCCAAAAATCATCTAAGGAAGACCAATACAACTCGAGATATTCATATCTGAGTGCAACTACCTCATTCTGCTTTAGGACCCTAATGTAATTGATGCCCTTTTGCACCGTGTCATCACGTAGAGGGAGAGTGTTCACGCCAGAAGATGGACCCTTAAAATCATCGCGGAGCAGGTACCACCTAGGTCAATTGACTACAAGTGTGTTAGAGTTCAGCTCCTTTGGCGATACGTGGCCAAAGTGCAGTCTTCTGCCTACAAAACTTGCTCTGTAGGATAATGTTGGCATTATGAGTCCATTGGCAGAGTCAATTTATGATTCCAGGGTGAGGAAGCCAGTCGTTCGTCGCCAGGGCCTTTTTAGAAGAGTTTTAAAAACTGCATCCGAAAGGTTCTTAAGGATCCATCTTTTGACATCAAGACATCAAGATCCTGCCCCTACACGATGACATGGCGCCAAATCCTTGTCGAATTTG